>OY759264.1:51496111-51653611 GCA_963662155.1 Lamellibrachia columna
AACATCAGAAAAATGTTTCCTCAAATGTCATAATAATGTTTTTGAAAATGCTATAATGATATCAAAATGTGCCATCTTTGAAAAACATTGTTGAACAATGTTTTATTAAAACATAATTATATATAACATCATAAAAACATTTTTTGACAAAGGAACATAAACATCACAAAATGTAGATGGCTTTCCCCTTTTCAAGAGCAGCAAAACCTCTGTATGGCCAGTTTTATGTTCTGTTGTGAATATCAATCCTGCAAAAGTATTTCCGCTTTCTATTTCTGTTGGCGGAAACAAACCACTTAACCTAGATTTTTGCTAGATTCCATTAATGACTTGAATAAAGCAATTAATGAGGGCATGGAATTTGAAGGGAAAAGGTTTAATGTAAGTGTAACGTGCATAATATGTGATGCCCAAGCAAGATCAATGGTCAAGTGCACCAAACTCTATAGTGGATATTATGGATGTGATAAGTGCTGTCAAAGAGGAAAATATGTTGGAAGGATGACATATCTAATGATGCAAAATCTACCACTGAGAACAGATACAGCTTTTCAGAATAAAACACAAGAAGGGCATCACAGGGGTGTATCACCTTTCCTTCAGCTACATAATCTGGACATAATACATGACTTTCCACTGGACTACCTCCACCAGGTTTGTTTGGGTGTCACGAAAAAGCTACTGCTTACTTGGAATAGAGGACCAAGAGCAATGTGTAGAATTTCAGCTACTCAAAATGAACAAGTTTGTGCCAACCTAATCAATATTAGGATATTCCAAGGGAATTCGCTAGAAAGCCCAGAGGACTAGATGGAGTTGAATGGTGGAAGAGAACTGAATTTCGACGATTTTTATTGTACACTGGAAAATTTGTCGTTAAAGATATACTTCCCCAACACAACTATGACTACTTCATGGTATTAAGCGTGGCCATGTGCATTTTAGTCAATTCCAAATTGACTACACAGTACGGCAACTATGCTCACCAATTACTGCAACATTTTGTCAGCAAATGTGCAGAGCTGTATGGAAGGGAGTTCTTAGTTTATAATGTGCACACACTTGCACACATTGCAAGAGAAGCACAACACTTTGGAGATCTAGATAGTGGCGCATCAGAAATATGAAAACTATATGCAACATATTAAAAGAAAGGTGAGGTCTGGCCGAAATCCTGCTGCCCAAATTGTGAAAAGACTCTTCGAAGAAACACAACATAAAGAGGAGTATCCAACTCTACAATATTTTATGGAAATGTTTTTATGATGTTATATATATGTTATAATAAAACATATTTCAAAAACGCTTTTACAATGTTTCCAAGAGCCAACATTTTGATATCATTATAAAATTTTCATGATATTTCAGGGAAATGTTTTTATGATGTTATATAATTATATGTTTTAATAAAACATTTTTCAATAACGTTTATACAATGTTTCTAAGAGTCAACATTTTAACATCAATATAACATTTTCAAAAACATCATGGATATATGATTTTGTGTTATAAAATTTTCATAATTGTACGAATTAATACATGTATGCCTGCTTTATAAAAAATAAACATTCGGATTTCTGTTCACATTCTTGCTTTGTGTCGTTTTGATAAGTTAGGTTGTGTTTAAATAGTCACATTTAAATTGTTCTTAATTTAAACTGGTAACTTATGCAGTCATTAAATATTATTCAGGAAATGTCAAATAAACAAGGAAATTACTAAAATATAATAATGGCTATTGATGACCACACACACCCATACTATCAATCAACCCCCCCCCAATGGAGCAACCATTACATCTCCTAAAGACGGGTTTATAAGTTAACTAAGGCCGAGATCATCATGCGTAACCCACTAATTAATGGAAGGCCGCCCACTAGCCAAAACATGGCCGCCGATCGTCAATAAGTCATCGTTCCGGGAGCCCAAAACATATCTTAATGTACGTGAAATTAATTCCCACTTGGTGGAAAGTTGCGTTATTACGTTATCTAACTACACATTCCAGTGAAATCAGTATATAGATCACGCAATCCACGCTATTAGCAATTCAATCTCGTTCCGGCTCGCTCCGGCTAATATACAGACCCAAACTCGCATATTTAACTGTTCAAAACATGTCGGTGACGTATATGCGCTTAAAATAAATCGTTCAACTGCTAGAATACAGTACTGTCCATCAATGACGGGACGGTGCCTATAAGTATAATGTAATGTACATAGCCATTGTGTGCTGGCTGTCGAAATGTTGGCACAGCACAACATTCACACAAGTGTCTACCTACCGTTTACGACCACAACTCCAGCATTGTTGACGGTGAATGTATTTGCTCTGGCGTAGCTTGATCAACACGTGCAGCTCGTGTAGGGTGTCGGATGTTTCGGCTCATAACGGGTTCGGCCCATGGCCATAGGCCGAACCATCCAACGGCGCAACCGGTGAACCGTGAAGTGTTTTCGCTTGCATGGGCCGAACCATCCGTGTATGCAACCAGTGTTGCGGGCTCCGTGGACCGAAACGACTAATGAATTGTAACTTTTTGCTTATTGAGTGTTGTAATTGCGAAATGTTCTAAGTGTTTTCAGCGAAATGTCATACGCTACATTTCTGTCTTTATTAACAACTACCAATACATAATTTTCCAACACTACTATAACACGCCGTGGGCCGAAACTATTATTCTTAGAAATCAGCCACTAACGTGGGACAATAGACCCGAAAACGTTAATGACACCTCTTTGCAACTTGTAATATGTTCAATTGACTTAAGACGATTAATTGAATAAAGGGCTTGATCACATAAAATGTGCTCACACAAACAATGAAGTCATGCAATTAAACATTTAAGTTAACAAGTTTTGCTGATGAAACACCGGATAGATTAAAAGCAGAAAGGGCTTGATCACATAAAATGTACTCACGCTCACACAAACAATGAAGTCAATACATTATATATTACACTATAAACTCAACTAGTTATTACTTTTATTCGTGGACGTTTCCCTTTATTTTATTTATATTGCTATATTTCTCTAAATAGTTCTATACTATTATATTAGCGTGTGCGTATATGTTTCAGTGCACAATCATAATTTCCGCCGCTCCGCCTTTCTTATTGATTCAGGCCGTGGGCCGAAACGACTATTCTTAGATGTCTGCTACTAGAGTGGGCCGAAACGACCGTCGCTGAATTCAATAGCGACAGTGAAGTGGGCCGAACTATCCGTGTGCGTGGACCGAATCGACTATAGGCCGAACACGTCATGGGCCGAACCATCCGGAACCCCTGGTGTATAAGTCGAATGCTCAAGGAAGTGAAATGAAACCGTTTACAGCCAATCAACATTCACAATTGAGACAACACGTCATATCATGTGCCGCTATTTGGAAGACACCGGAGGCAATGACGCAGTTAACATGTGACTGCAGAACATTTAGCAGTCAACTGTGTACCCCACTTATGACTGCGTAGACCACTTTCGATTCGGGCCCCCGTCGCCTCCGCCAGTGACCTCAAGGCTCAACGCCAACGGTGTCGTTTCTTTGGGTCAGTGACTCTGTATGCGCCTCCAGCACGACAACGCTCGGTGACTTGTGCAAGGTCTACGGCGCCTCACTCCGGGTGTGGCAGGATGTTGGTGACGCATCGACTCCTCGCTGCCACAAATAAGCTAGACGTAGGAACAGGTCAAAATATTAAAACGTCCACCGAACGAGAAATAAGTCAGAGAATTACAGACCAGTGAGTTTAACGTCAGTGATTTGTAAATTATTAGAAAGGTTAATTAAAGACCATATGGTGGAATTCCTCGTTAAGCATAAATTATTAAATTCATCTCAACATGGATTCCTTAAAGCGAGGTCATGCTTAACAAATATATTATGTTTTTTGGAAGAAATCACTAAGTGGATAGACGTGGGATCGCCAGTAGATATTATCTACTTAGATTTTCAGAAAGCTTTTGACAAAGTGCCACATCAAAGATTACTACTTAAATTAAAAGCCCATGGTATCGGGGACAGCATAACTGACTGGATAGAACAATGGCTGACTGACAGAAGACAACGAGTTGTAGTAGATGGAGAAGTTTCAAATTGGAAATCGGTTTTGAGTGGGGTACCTCAAGGATCAGTATTAGGACCTATATTATTCTTAATTTATATCAATGACTTGGACGACAGTATAACAAGTAACGTACTGAAATTTGCGGATGACACAAAACTGTTTAGAAAGGTTAATATTGATGGTGATAAACAACATTTACAAAACGATCTAGACAGATTAGTGAAATGGTCTGAGAAATGGCAGATGTTGTTCAATTTTGGGAAATGTAAATGCCTACATACAGGACATAGGAACTTGAATGTAAACTATAAAATGGGAGATACTGTTCTGGGTACTACTGTAAAAGAAAAGGACTTAGGAGTTACAATAAGCGCTGATATGAAAGTTTCAGAGCAGTGTGGTATTGCAGCTTCAAAGGGTAATCAAATTCTTGGATTGATTAGAAGAAACATAACATACAAGGGAAAAAAGTTAATTATACCTCTTTATAAAGCAATAGTTAGACCTCATTTAGAATACTGTATACAAGCATGGAGACCATATCGTAAGAAAGATATAGATACGCTTGAACGCATACAAAGGAGAGCAACTAAAATGATTCCAGAACTGAGAGACCTTAGTTATGAAGAACGCCTGAAAGAATGTGGTTTAACAACTCTAGAGACAAGGAGGTTAAGAGGAGATCAGATTGAAGTTTTTAAGATATTGAATGGGTATGAAAATATTGATAGAAATATGTTTTTCTCACTCAAGAAGGATAGCAGAACTAGAGGACATGAGGTAAAATTAGTAAAGGATCAATGTAGATTGGACATCAGGAAGCACTCGTTCTCACAGAGGACAATAAATGAATGGAACAAATTGTCTACAGATTGTGTAACTGCTAGCAGCGTGAATATGTTTAAAAACAAGGTTGACACATATCTCAGGAGGGCGGGTTATAAGTAGATGAACATTGTTGGACTCTCGATAAGCCAATGGCTTCCTTGTCCACTTGCCATCTGGGCCTTTGGCTTGGATGGCAAATCTTGTTAAATCTTGTTAATTAGCAATGCAGGAGCTCGTTAGGCGGCGCTAGTAGTGCTGTGATCGGCAAATCGACCAAAACGTGTACCCGCATTGGCCCGTTTATTGGGAGTGCCTTTAACGGTCCATAGCAGCTGACATAGACCACCTATAATAACAATTTGCATATGGCTGTAAAGCTGAATAAACGTCCTTTTCTCTTATGTACATCGTATTTTATTTCTTTAGGCAAAAGTATTTTGTTGTTTAAGGTGAAAATGTAATGATTCTCGCAAATCCGGGATTCACTTTGATTCACGAAAAAAACAATTGTATGTCTTTCATTGATCCTTTATTAACACAAACATATTTTTTATTTTGGCTAGGTCTGGCTAGTGATATACTGTACAACTAAAACAACCCGGCCCCTATCAGTATCACTGTCCTTTGAAGCCAATCATTATCTTGCTATGAGAACGTTAGGTGGCGCCACACACATGTCGGAATAATAAATTATGTGTGATGTTCTAGCCCGCTGTTGTTTCAAGTTCGTCTTTCTCGCAGTAATTGTTTAAAGTTCATAAAGACCCGTTCTTTAAGTACGTATGTAAGTAGTAATTGATCTATCGAACTATATTATCGTGTAGCAGTGTATGTTTGAAGTTCTGGAGAGTGTTTTGCTCATTTTGGCGTGAGATAAAACATGTAAACAAACTTGCAAAGTGACAGCGTGACTGACCTGTCAAAGCACAATCCGCTAGGTGCACTGCGGAAAATTCGTTGAGTAAAAATTGACCCAGAATCTGTGACCTCCGTGGTGGTGACGCAAATGTCATTCATAAACAGTATGCAAATGAACGTATGACCTTCATTGATACAACCAATGAAAGACTGACGAAGCATGTGGACTTTTCGGGGCCTTCCCGGATTGAATTTGACCGAAGTAAGGTCGTGTAAACTTTTGTCTTGTGAATAGTAGTTAAAAATAATGGTAAATAATCATCGAATAACTTTAGCATATCAATAAATGAAATCTTCAGTATTTCAGCTTTATAATGATATGCGTATTATGACTGTGGGTTTGTTCGCCCGAGTACAGTGTCGTTCGGAAAAAATAGCTATGCACGCGCTGTTTAGCGTTTAAAAATGCGTTTGCGTTGGCAGACTAATCACTGCGCGGCTGCAGGCCCAGGGTCATTTAGGTTAAGTCGTTTTCCGCGATTAAAAATCCACGCAATCGAAGTGTTTGCAACCAGCTGCTGTTTGATTTAGTGCGAACACGTAATATGCATATACCAATGTTGTATGACATTAATAATCATTAAGGTAGCTCTTGCTAAAATGTGATATTTTCACAATTTAAAAGCTGTATTCGTAACTTCCGGTTATATATATATATATATATATATATATATATATATATATATATATATATATATATATATATATATATATATATATATATATATATATATATATATATATAGATCAGTAGAATGACGTCGTGATATTGCAGCATTTCAATCCATGCCATCTGCACTTTTACAGTTATGTGCCTATGTTTCTGCATGTATACAATCAATCAAACATCTATTATTTGGATTGTCCTTCCCTTATATTACGCACTGGTGTGAATGACCCCACACAGGTTGAGAACATTGTGTACTTCCACAATATGTCAACAAAATTACATTAACATTAATATTAGTAATTTGTGTAGGCCAGGTACACTTTTTTATCAAAACAGAAAAAAAAACGTGTTTTAAAAAAGTTGATGGAGTGTCTTTAAAGTGCTCTAACATAAAAACTAATAAACATACAGCCATACAACTGATACCATGATGTGTCGTCATAATAGACCTTTCCAATACAACATGATGTGTCTTCATAATAGACCTTTCCAATGATGTTCATACTACATGAATGACCCCCACACAGGTTAAAAATATCAAAATAGAAAAAAAAACGTGTTTTGAAAACGTTGACGGGGGTGTCTTTAAAGTGCTCTAACATGAAAACGAATTAACGTACAATCATATAACTGATACCATGATGTATCTTAATAATATACCTTTCCAATGATGCATAACACTTTGCAATAGCTTAATTATCTCAAAATCGTCCAGCATAGCTGACGTATTGGTAAAACCTATGGACCCAATTGTATCATTTTAATAGGAAAGACAATGTCCAATGATATATCGGGGTGTTTGTGCGACAATCACCAGGACTCATGTCTCTGTAATATTCCATACTGCACGGGTCGTCTTTAGCAGGCAATGAAGCCTATTAGCGTATTTAAGCCATGGCCCCTTAGGCTTAATGTTTAGATTTTTCGGTGTTTTTCTGGTTGCGCGGTTCCATGATAGCATGAGTAACTAGGCTTGCTCCCCCTTTGGCTTCCCTCATTCGTCTCCCCATTGGCCTCCCCTTTGATCTCCCCCTTTGGCCTCTCCATTTGCAAGATCCCAGATACACCAGGAGGAGGGGTTGGTGGGAGGTGTGCTCTAAAAATGGTGGGAGGTTGGCCCTAAAACAGGTGATATGTGACCGTGGGAAGTTATCCCCAAAACAAGTGGGAGGTGGAAAATTGAAACCACTACCACACCCTCCTTTGTTTTCTGACTGTGTCAATTCTTACGATTAATTGTCCTGAACAGTCTCCCGCTTTCAGTGCGCTCCCTCAGCGTGCCTGGTCTCCAGTCCACCATACCACGTACCACGTACCATTAGTTATTGCCTAATATTAACTTGTGCCTACTGCAGTGTACAATTGCATGCAACGAAGCAGCGTTGGTACGTTCTATTGTAATGTTGATGACATTTCACAAACCCAGTCAAACAATCACTGGTTTCTGCACCGAACTTTGATTACACGGATAGTAATTGTAAATCCGTGTCTATATCGCCGCCATCAACTGTGATCTCTGTGTTAGAGGTCACCTCCCGCTGCGTGGCAGATACTTATCTAATTAACCGAGGTTGTTTGAATAACTTGATGCTTTTGACGGCGAGCTACTTTAATTAATATGACTCCCCACAACCTATGTCTCGGTAAATTTACTGACGACAATGTTGGTAGCGTGAACCAGTGGTTGGTAATATAGTTCATTAGATACTTATTGGTTAACCCTATAACACGTTGGACCTGATTTCGTTGTGTTACTTTTTTAAATTGTGGACAGTCTCAAGTTTTTCTTGGGTGTGCATGTTGTGGTACTAAATGAATGGTTTTTGAATGGTACTAAATTACTGTGTCAAAGAAACATATGTACTTCAGGGTTGGCTGGAGAACAAACAGCCCCAAAGTGGAGCTACTATCTGGTTTGGGTTAAGACGGGAGTTAGCACAGGGTGGTTTGGGCAGGTTTGTACAATGTATCTCTACTAATCAGTTCACGTTTGATTCAGAACCCCCTCAACTCCAACGTTTTGTGCGCCTCCTGCACGACAACGCTCGGTTACTTGTACAACGTCTATGGCGCCTTCACACCAAGCATTACATTCTAAAACAGATTGGTTGAGAGAACAACCAATCTAATTGGTTGGCCCAATATTGGTTGTTTTTGAAATTGTGGGTCAGGACTTTTTGTGAAGCAATAATTTTGTATCTGTTCAATGGATTTTACAAAACAAGCATTTTTCAACTGTTTTACTAAACTGGAATTCTGCCATGTGATGCATTATATTATGTTTATAATTAGTGTCGGGGAGTACAGATAGCGGTAGAAAACGTTAACTGACGGGTGTCTGAGACACACTATCAATGAAAGTCCCAGCTTAATTAACAACACATTGTACATACTACTTAATTACTGTCTGCATCATTACGTATTACACCAGAAACCTAGCATACTGAATGTAGACACTCCAGAATATAAGTCCGCATAGTTCTTTTAGCATGGGCAAGAATAAGACTATGGGTAGTTTCAGTAGGCCCTTAACTGCAAGTAGGCGAGTTAGCGCATTACATTAGGCCGCAAATGTTTGACATTGTTATTTCTCATCATAGTGCAAAGTGTCGCAGCATACCTAAGTAGATTCATGGTAACAACACATTTTTTTCTATCTGGCTTCACTCATATATTGGAACTATCTATACAGCCAAGATAACTTGGGACTGATCAATGCTATTTCACACAAACAACACCCGATTAAGAGGAACGAGCAGAGCAAACTTTCAATATCTTTTGTGACAATGAAAATGTATTAACTAATGACCCGACGCAAATTGCATATAAATAGTTTCATATATCGTTATATAGTCAGCATTTGTACAACATGTCAACCAAATCAAATAAGTTAATAATTGAATGGTTTTACGATAATGTTCTAATATATGTTAAGACACTTTGAAACGATATTTTATTTATACTCTACAAAACACATACGACTTTTATTATTGTCCACTATTCCATCAAATACAGGCCGCGCACATCAATTAACATTGTTTGTGATCATCATTTGTGATCGCCTTAACACGACATTCACAAACACATCAATTAACATTGTATGTGATCATCAGTCGTGATCACCTTAACACGACCTACACAAACACATCAATTAACATTGTCTGTGATCATCAGTCGTGATCACCTTAACACGACCCACACAAACAAACGATTTTCCACATGCATTCTAAGCGTAATTTTGACAAGAAATAATTCGAGTCACGTAGCAGAAGACAATAGCTTATCACTGCGGTATGGGCACCGGCGAATCGATTTTCTACGTATAGCACATTAATAAGGCTTCGTGTGTGTACTTTTTCATGTTTTGTTAGGTCGCATTTTGTCAACTTGTCAAGATATCCAAGACTACTCGATTTGGTAGCAAAGGAGACAGTACTATCACGGCTGTGGACTCGTTCATGCGACATCAGACTAGCGATATGTGTAAGCAATTTGTTGCATTTTCTGCATGTGTATCGCTTCACACCAGAATGTAACATTCCGCAGTATCTAAGAAGATTATTCGATTGCGTTGCAAGGGGCGCAGACTTCTCACGGGAATGGAATCTTTCATGCGACATCAGACGAGTTTTATGGGTAAATGACGTGTTGCAAATTGTGCATGTGAATGGATTCACACCAGAATGTTAGATATTATGGCATTGAAGACTACTCTGAACGACACAAGATTCTTCCTTGTGAACACTATATTTGCTTTCTTCCTGTATTGTGCCAGCCTCTTCTGTCCCATCAGCTTCGTCGTCTGCAGGCTTGATCACAACATCACAACATTCTTCCAAAGGAACACTGTTAGTACTCACTTCCCTTACTGTGGCAGTCTCATCTGCGTGGGCAGTTTTGTTGACTTCAGTTCTAAATACCACATCACAACCTTGTTCCCTAAGAGTAATGTCGGTATTCCTTTCCTGCTCTATATCAATGTCTACTGTACAGTCAGTTTTGTTGACTTCAGTTCTAAACACCACATCACAACCTTGTTCCCTAAGAGTAATGTCGGTATTCCTTTCCTGTTCTATATCAATGTCTACTGTGCAGTAACTTTTGTTGATTTTGACCACTTCTTCCAGTACTACCCCCTGAGATACTACCCAATGTCTGGTCCTGTCAATGTCACCTTCATCAAGTTGATTCACTTCACCATTGATTCTCATGAGAGGACATGCATCAGTGTCCTGACAGTGAGAGTACGACATGTCTTCTCCATTGGCACAATTCTGTCTTTCAACTGAACTTCTGGCAGACATCTGAGAGCACAAAATATAAGTTTTAGTTATTTATGTTGCACACTGTCCCATTGCAACATGTAAAGCTCATACTATGTTTGAGGATCTCAGATGTAACCAACTAAACACCATTGGATATCTTAGTCGATGGCTACATCCTATTACACACAAACAAATAAATTACATTTACTTAATTACATCACATTCCAATTACACTTCTACAATTGTCACATCAATTACAATTACTTTACATTAAAACTACACCTCTAAATTTGTCAAATATAAAAGCATTACTTAAATTCCAATTACACTTCTACATTTGTCACATCAATCAAAATTACTTTATATTCTAATGACACTGAGCTGAATAGATAATAAAAAGTAATTTTGCAAATATTAACTGAAATAAAAATGGAAACTGTTCACACACTACATATTTGCGAATTGTGATAGGCTAAATCAATTGATGATGGAATTTTATGCTATATAATCTTGAACCAGCTCACCTGATCTCGCTCCTTGGCCAGTTCAACAACAGTGTCCTCACACACACTCTTGGCGGCTTGCTCAGCTGTAACACATCAACATCCCTGATAATGTCCTCATCTCACACATGCTCTGGCCAGTGGTACACACCAAACCAAAAACACTCGAGGGGAAAGACCAGATTTAGATTTACAGAAGTGTTTCAGTAGTGTGGCGCCTAAAAAACAATTTAGTCGATTTCAGTGAATTTATTTAACAAGAAATAAATGTATTCAGCTAGCAAGGTTGAATGTTTGAAACGTCGTGCAGTGAGATGTTGCAGTATGAAATGGAGTCGAAGATGTGTAGATACTTTGGTGGCGACATTCAAAACACACCAGTTATTAATATTTTGTGAAAACTTCCAATTTTGAGGGTAAGCACATTTGTAACATCATTAAAAGAGCTGCATTTACAAGCGTTTGATGAAATGCATTCAGCACATTGGTAACATAATGAAAGTCCATTCCACGATGGTCACGTTTTCTTTTAATCATGCAAAACATTAACATGACTACCGATTGAAAAATGAACTGTGGTCTGGGCCCTCCAGCATGAAATATATCCAACGTGGCCTCTGTACTGAACAAGCTGCTGCTGCTTCATATAATGCTGATGCCTGGTTTGTTACTAAAGCATCACAGGCTAAGTTTTCATTGTGCATAATAGTAAGTACTGCTTTAGCTACCCTACAATGATACCGTATCTGTAAACCCCTGGTTGATTCTTAGGATAGAAATATTTTCCCAACCAAGGTCCAGGGGCCGCAAAGCCCCTCCCTCACAATGAGTAATTTTTGGTTTTTTAGAGGATGTTGGCCCATCCGATTCTATTTCACTGTCTGTGTTTCTCATCTTCAACATGTGCCTACACTGCTTTACAACAGGAAATCTCATTGGTTGATGCTCAGCTTTTGCCCAATTACTGACTGCAATTCATATTTTACGGGTAAAATAATTACAACATATACAAATATACCTTGTGCCTCATTTACAAAAACAATGGGAAATGTTGTTTCACAATTTTCATTGCTAAGAATTATGAAAATATGTGAGACTTCATCTTTTTGCAGAGGGATTGTGACAGTTAATGGAAAATTGCGAGTCTCACGGCTTATGTGTGAGAGTTGACAGGGACGTGATACTTACAAATGTACTATTGAATAAGGCCAAATGTGCTAAAATGAGAAAATTATTCAACACTGAAAGTGCTAAACAATTGTCAAAACTTGTCAAATATGTATAAAGGTAAGTGGTTAATAACTATAGGCACTCAATATGTTCCTTTCATGTGACAGAAACAACCAGTCATGCCTTCATTGGCAATTCTTATTGTACGTATGAATATTATTGCATGTATGAACATACTATAATGTCCTAGTCCTAATTTACTAAGGCTACTGGTTTCTATTTTGGGAATTTGTCAGTATACAACTTTTTTCCGGGAAACTACCATTAAATGAAACCTTGTGCAACATGATATAAAATCCACAGCGCGAAAATTTTTTCATTGGCATGGTCCTTTGTGTAAAATAATTGATTAATCATCATGTTAAGCAAGATTACGTGATTCGCAGAAGAGCCCTATTTCTGTATATAGTGCAGAAAATATTGAAGACAACACAGGTGCATAATGGGTCCAGCATCCCTAGTTGTTAATTGTTTACAAAGCCCATGTGCTGAATGCAAGAATAAGAGGGTTTAATACCTGGCAATACCCAGCAGTGTTTGTTATACTATGCTGAACGGTTTCAGCAACAAGTAGTAAAATTTGCCCCAGTTTAAATGGCTTGTACAGCTATTTCCGTTTGTTAATTAATAGTCTAATACGCAACCAGTTGGAGGCTTTGTATTACAGTGCAAGTGGAACACAAATGTAAAACTAAAAAACATTGATAACCGGCAGGGCCGTGGTAAATTCCAAAAGGAATTGGAATTATTCAATTCCTTTCAATTCAATCCCGGAATTGGAATTGAAAGATTTTTAGCGAAAGGAATTGGAATTGAAAGATTTTTAGCAAAAGGAATTGGACTGAACGAAAAGGAATTGATCCTCGTTTTCTTGATCTGGCCGAACCCCTCTTCAAGTCATTCCTTAAACAGCAGACATGTCTTATCAGCTCACAATAATGCATCACATAAACAGTGAAGCAATAGCAGGCTTTAGCAGCTAGGGCCAATTAGTAGGGTTGACTTGCTGAGGCAAGAAACCATGATCAAAAGACAGACTTGTGTGCACAACAGATGCCTGCTATTAATAATTGCAGTTAAGTAGCTGGATATGTTCTAGACTTCCAGTGTATATAAGGCAGTGCAAACAAGATTGAGTTTTAGAAATATGGAAATTACCCCTGGAAGTCCATTTTCTCACCTTAGTGTGACAAACAATTAAAGGACTTGAACAATTTGGTGTAAAAGTGGAGTCTATCTATTTCCCTTTGAGCTAAAGCTTGTAAGAAGATACAAAATGCTTTAATTTGTGCTCAACAATGCAACTCATCAGTTCAAATCATATCAAATCGTGAAACTAATAAGGCGCCATTCCAACAATTGTTGCTCATGGCACCGTACAGAATGTTCAAGAAAACGGGTGAGTATTAAGCTTCGATATAAAAAGGAATCCGTCATTGGCGTTGATGTTAGGTGCTGCGGCAACAAGTTCCATAGAGTTGTGGCTGCCACGACCGGTCACCCCAGTGACGCTTTGCACGCTGGAAGCAAAGTAAATTTTGCTCACTGGAATGCAGCGATCTAACCGGTTGACATCAGTACACACAATGTCGGGTGTACTCTGGTGTATGACCAGTCAGTGCTTAATGTACGAGGAGAAAGATTTTGAACTCTACTCGAACTGCTATCAAGAGCCAGTGCAGATTGATAAGTAGCGGTGTCGCATGGCTATGTTTCGTGGCGCCGTCAACCAGGCGAGCCGCCCAGTTCTGTACTCTCTGAAGCCTTTGTATTTGATTCAGAGGGAGTCGATGCAGTATTGCACTGCCCACGTCAAGTATACTGGTGACAAATGCATGTATGACTAGCTCTGTCGCTCCTAACAGAGCGGCGTTTTAGCCTCAGTGGGAGTCTCCCAGACCCTAATTTCATAATTGTATACTATATGTAATTATTATATGTACGCTTTTTCATACTCACTTGTTAAGTGATATGTATATGGGGCAAAATAAAGTACATATGTCTGTCTGTCTATGTCGCTTCAGCTGTTAAATAACGTATAATTCTTGGGA
Organism: Lamellibrachia columna; assembly: GCA_963662155.1. NCBI lineage: Eukaryota > Metazoa > Annelida > Polychaeta > Sabellida > Siboglinidae > Lamellibrachia > Lamellibrachia columna. The sequence continues at coordinate 51,510,644 of OY759264.1, forward strand.
TGTTGCGGAGGTGAACAATTGCAGACTTGCACATAGCAGTCACATGTGACTCCATCCTCATCTCGGCATCAAACTGAACACCAAGATGTCATACATCGTGAGTCACAGTGACCAAACAATCACCAATACGTATTGTGTTAGCTCAATATTCTTAAGCTGTTGGGCGGAATCAAACATGATGACTTCTGTTTTGAGTCATTCAGCTTTAAGAAGTTTGAGCTGCAAGATGACGAGCAGGAGATGTAGCACCACAAATGTGAACAGATCGGACTCTGTCACTCAGGTATGACTTAAACCAGTCCAGTGCGTTTTGGACCACTCGACATTGTGTGAGAATCAATGCAATATCACTTCATGGTCGACGGTGTCAAATGCAGCCGATAGATCAAGAAGCACCATGATGACAACGTTTTGTCCATTGTCCATTGGAAGCAGGATGTAATTCTGCACACAGACAAGAGCCGTCTTAACGCTGTGGTTGGGCATGTACGCAGACTGGCAAGGCTCGCTGAGAGTGTGGTCTGACATGTGAGCAGACCATCTCGCAGCAACGACACGTTCTATTATCTTGGATAAGTAGGGTAGATTAGACACGGGTATGTGGTTATTCAAGATGGCTGTCTCCAGGCTCGGTTTCTCGAGTACTGGCCTGACGTGCGCACCCTTCAAGTGAGAAGGCACTACGCCCAGTCTCTGAGAAGCCACGTCGGAATAGGATCAAATTCACATCATTTCACCGGGGATGGTTTTAACAACGTTCCAATTTCAGCCTCAGTGGCGGGCTCAAATGCAGTCAACAGACACGTTTGCGGTGCATCTTCAACGGAGGCGTCTACATTGCTGACTGAATAAGTTCAGATCGAATTTTCGAGATCTATTCAGACAAAAATTGTGTCGAATGAGTCACATAACGGAAGTGGTGTGTCGTTGTGCAGGAGCTTGGCGACAATTTTGAACAGTCGCATCTGGTCACCAGATGCATTGGCGATTTGACTCGTGTAGTATTCAAGTTTTGCACGGTGCACAGATGAAGTGACAAGCTGGCGCTGGATGCAGTAAGCACGCCTGTCACACTCCAGTCTAGATGAAGTGACAAGCTGGCGCTGGATGCAGTAAGCACGCCTGTCACACTCCAGTCCAGATGAAGTGACAAGCTGGCGCTGGATGCAGTAAGCACGCCTGTCACACTCCAGTCCAGATGAAGTGACAAGCTGGCGCTGGATGCAGTAAGCACGCCTGTCACACTCCAGTCCAGATGAAGTGACAAGCTGGCGCTGGATGCAGTAAGCACGCCTGTCACACTCCAGTCCAGATGAAGTGACAAGCTGGCGCTGGATGCAGTAAGCACGCCTGTCACACTCCAGTCTAGATGAAGTGACAAGCTGGCGCTGGATGCAGTAAGCACGCCTGTCACACTCCAGTCCAGATGTTCTCCATCTTCCTTTTCCAGCTGTCGTCTAACACACTTCTGTGATCATATGCTATCATTATACCAAGGCGTGCGTGGTCGTACAAGCATGTTTGTCAATGATGTCAACAATGGTTTTGTTGTATATGTCAACGGCATAGTTCATGCCATCAAGCAGATGCTTTGACAGTAGTAACGATCGGATGTCCTCACATATCCCGGCGGTACTGATATGTCTATAGCTCTGACTCGTCGTCTTTACCCGGTTGTATGGTGGCTTCACGAGTTGTAACGTGCTGTGAATTGCCGAGTGGTCAGACATGTGTGGAATGTTTATTTTTATATTTTTCAGGAACTTATCAGAGGAACGAGTTATGAGGAGATTGATAGTGTGTCCAGCAGCATGTGTCGAGTCTTCTACGTGCTGTGTGAGATCTGCAGCTTTAAAGATGTCACCAAAGCGAATTCGATTTGGAAATGATTAAAAGGAATTGACCCCAGCCCTGATAACTGGTATTGGTGCCAACCTCCCCTGACTACACGGATAACGACGACGACAGCAGCAGCAGCAGCAGCAGCAGCAGCAGCAGCAGCAGCAGCAGCAGCAGCAGCAGCAGCAGCAGCAGCAGCAGCAGCAGCAGCAGCAGCAGCAGCAGCAGCAGCAGCAGCAGCAACAACAACAACAACAACAACAACAACAACAACAACAACAATATTTCAGCTCACCGCCAAAAATTGTGTATTTTCCACAATATTGAGGACTGAAAGTTCACGATAGTTAAAAAAAAAATTTAACCAATGAAGATGTCATGAGTACTAATAAATTCAATGTTACAAATACAATATCCCATAAAAATGGTGAACCAATGAAAATCGTCGTACATTTCCATTAATACCAACATATACTGAGGCTGCAAAACATTCTTGTGATTCTGTTCCCGGTATAAGTAGCTTTTTTTATAAATAACCCACCAAGTCAAGCATTCAAACAAGACTTCAAAGGACAGCGGAAGAGAGGATGATCACTGAAGAGGTGGAGTGACCAGATCAGAAATATTGCTGGGCTCAACTTGTTGAGAGCAGAGCAGAGCAGTATACAGCAAATATAACAGGACGGATGGTGCCACTTCCTGGAGGACGAGGGGTGCAACCTTCCAGAGGACAGTGAGGGGTTCAACTTCCTGGAGGACTGCGAGGTGTACAACTTCCAGGAGGACAGCAAGGGGTGCAACTTCCTGGAGGACAGCGAGTTGTACAACTTCCAGGAGGACAGCGAGGGGTGTAACTTCCTGGAGGACAGTGAGGGGTATAACTTCCTGGAGGACAGTGAGGGGTGTAACTTCCTGGAGGACAGTGAGGGGTGTAACTTCCAGGAGGACAGCGAGGGGTGCAACCTTCCAGAGGACAGTGAGGGGTGCAACTTCCTGGAGGACAGCGAGGTGTATAACTTCCAGGAGGACAGCGAGGGGTGCAACCTTCCAGAGGACAGTGAGGGGTGCAACTTCCTGGAGGACAGCGAGGTGTACAACTTCCAGGAGGACAGCGAGGGGTGCAACCTTCCAGAGGACAGTGAGGGGTGCAACTTCCTGGAGGACAGCGAGGTGTATAACTTCCAGGAGGACAGCGAGGGGTGCAACCTTCCAGAGGACAGTGAGGGGTGCAACTTCCTGGAGGACAGCGAGGTGTATAACTTCCAGGAGGACAGCGAGGGGTGCAACCTTCCAGAGGACAGTGAGGGGTGCAACTTCCTGGAGGACAGCGAGGTGTATAACTTCCAGGAGGACAGCGAGGGGTGCAACCTTCCAGAGGACAGTGAGGGGTGCAACTTCCTGGAGGACAGCGAGGTGTACAACTTCCAGGAGGACAGCGAGGGGTGCAACCTTCCAGAGGACAGTGAGGGGTGCAACTTCCTGGAGGACAGCGAGGTGTACAACTTCCAGGAGGACAGCGAGGGGTGCAACTTCCTGGAGGACGGTGAGGGGTTCAACTTCCCGGACGACAGCGATGTGTACAACTTTCAGGAGGACAGCGGGGGTGCCACTTTCCAGAGGACAGGGAGGGGTGCAACGTCCCAGAGGACAGCGAGGGGTGCAACTTCCCGGAGACAGATAGGGGTATAATTTATCCTATGCATTTAAGTCAAGTGATGAATACGGAACTCCTTAGGAAATTTCAACTCACCGATGACTTCAGTATTTTTTCGTTCATACTTCGCAATTTTTTTTTCTGAAAACATAATCCATAAGTTTAACAGCTGAACAATATCGCAGTGGTAGCAATTGACCACAGCTGATAACTATAGCTATCTTAACTATTAGATTTCAACGAACAATAAGTAACACCATAGCCGAGTCATCAAATACATGGGGTTTATGGTTCCTTTTAATGTTTTAGAAGCTATGACATTACAATTCTGATCATAGTATAGAACTTGGCTTGTTTGGTTACATGAGCTTACATCTGTATCCACGAGCGGCTGGTATAATTTAAAAAAACTGAATAATGATATACCTAAAAGATTCTTGTTATTATTTTGCTGTGCGCCAAAACAATCATAAACTACTGCACAACATTGACTGTTATGTTACACGATAGAGGCACAGTGGGTATTTCAGTTGGCCTCTATTACAACGCTCATCACAAAACACGGATTATACACAATGACATAGTATCGGCAGCAGTTTTTCTAATCAGTAATGACCAGTCCTGCATGGGTAAACTTTTGCAATCAGATTGATGATCAACTGACAAACACTATGGGGCCTGATTAAACAAAATAAAGGTGCACAGTTATAGTTTGGTTAAAATGGTATTCCTTCTAAGCAATCAAATGAAGGAATGGTAAAACATTGAAATAATTATACATTTGAAACTTGAAAGTCAACAATAAAGCTTCGAGCCTGCCATGCAGATATATGACCACATCCCAATTTCTGATTTTTTTCCGCACCTACTTCGGAACACTACAACAATGGTTTAGTTGCTGGCACATGTGCATAGCAGACAGCAATGTTTCTTGAAAGTATTCAACAAGACTCACTTCATCTGTGCGTTGGACTGTTTCATCTTGTTGATCATGTCATTCAGTGAGGCCTTTTCCTTATCCTTTGCGTCTAATCTCTTCAACCACTCGTTCTCCTTTGCCAGCAGACGAACCTGGAACTCCTATGTAGACGACACAGAAATTCTCACGACATGACACGGAAATTACATAATTTAATTTATTTGCGACCTTGTATAAATCCAAGCACAAGGAAACACATAAATGTTTGTTGTCCAAGCCAATCTCTAGCTGTTAAAATACTGGAAATATGTTTTCCTATATTAGTCTAAAGAAATTAGGAAATATCTTTGCATTTTTTCGTGCTCGGGTAATATAGGGCATTCAGAATATTAGAAGTGGTAGTGTTCTGCTAAACAAAACTAAAGTAGACAAATTAAACCACACATACAGGCATACATAAAATAAATAAATAAATAGTTAATAAAATAAACAAATTAATAAATAACTAGACAATAACATATTAGTTGTCAATTACAAATAATTCAATATATTGTGGTAATATAATATGTGACATATAAAGATTACATATTAAACTCAATCAACGATTATCTTAGGCAAAGGAATGTATATAGAATGTTTCTGACTCCTGTAAATAAGCAAGAACTTACTACTGTTGTAAACCTTTGTAAACAAAAGACATCCACTGATTTCAACGACATCAATATGAGCTTGGTGAAACAAATAATAAACTACACTGTTAAGCCATTTACTCATATATTCAACACATCCTTCCAAATGGGTGTATTCCCTAACAACATGAAAATCAAAAAAGTAATATATGCTTTTAAGTCGGGAGAAAAAACATATTTAATAATTATCGACCTATTTCGATTTTACCACAGTATTAAAAAAATCTTGAAAAATTATGCAATAACAGGTTGAATAAATATATCCACGTATGTGATCTCTTGAATGCCAGCCAGTATGGATTTCGAGCTAACATGTCAACGTTTCATGCCTTACTAGAGCTAATAGAAGATATTGCAATAGCCATATAAAAAACACGCTATAGGGGTGTGTATTGACCTCAAGAAAGCATTTGATACAGTCGATCATGAAGTGCTAATAGAAAAACATTTATAGTATTCGTGGTACTGCAAATGAATCGACAAGAAATTACTTAAATAACAAAAAACAAAACGTTAGCATTGATTCCAATGTGTCCGATGTATCAAATGTATCTTGTGGTATCCCTCAAGGGTCAATGTTAGGACCACAACTTCTCATCGTGTATATCAATGATATATGTAATGCGTAAGACATATTGAAGTTCATGTTGTTTGCTGATGACACCAATGTTTTCTGTGCTGATAGTGATATAACCAGACTTGTTAAACTATTAACACAGACAAAACACTGGACAAACTAAATATGTGGTTTGCAGTTAATATGTTATAACTAAATATAAATAAAACGAACTATTTAATATTTGGACAGCGCAAATATGATAAAGATGTAACCATTAGTATTAACAATCCAAATAAAACTAGAGTGAATGTTACAAAGTTCTTAGATATAGAAATTGATGAGAAGTTGAACTGGAAAATGCATATCGACTATATAAAAACAACCGACCAAATATGTAATGACTTGACCCATATTCCTCCCAAAAGGCGCCCCTACCGACGAAAATGTAGCAACTTGACCCACATTTATCCCAAGAAGTGCCCCTACCGACCAAATGTGTTATAAATTAATCCATGTTACTTCCAAGAAGCGCCACTACCGACCAAATATGTAATAACGTGACCCATCTTCCTCCCAAGAAACGCTCCTACCGGCCAAATATATAATAATTTGTCCCATATTCCTTCTAAGAAGCACCCCTACCGAACACATATTTAATAACTTCACATATATTTTTATCCAGAAGCGCCCCCTACCCACCAGGTTTCTCCCAACAACTGCCCTCTAACGACCGTAAATGTGTTAACGTATCCTATATTTCTTCCGAGAAGCGCCCCCTACCGACCATAAATTATATGCAATAACTTTACCTACGTTCTCTCAAGAACTGCCCTCTGGTGGTGACCAAATATATAATGACGTGACCCATATTATGTCTAAGAAATATGAGTGTGTTCTAAATATAAAAAAGAACGAAAAAACGCTTCAGCTAACACTTCCTTCCCTTACAAGTGTATTACATATCGAGCCGTCAATAGGAAAGTTGTGGCATTATTCTGGTATATCGACCGATTGATGCGGCAACGCTACTCACTACCTAATTTGGTATGCATATTTTGTTGCTGACCATTAATTAATAAACATGCAAAGTGACGTGAAAACAGCGGCACAACCAATATTGAAAACTGCAACAAGAGGAAAATGCTTTGTGCTTCAGAGAACCCCGTGGTTTAAAAAACTAGTTATAACATTTGAGTAATGCACAATAAAGGCGTGTCAACGAACGCCATTACACTCTGTGAGAAGCCAAACTACTCGGTGATGCAAATACAATATTGTTGCCCGGGTTATAAATACATGGTTTGGGGCAAACATTTCCCGAAATGAACTTGTGATACCAGAGGTGGATCAAGACTTGTTTGGAGGGGGATCTCAGTCAGTCGTAATCATATATCGTTCCACTTTCGAACGCGTGAGGGGGGGGAGTGCGTGGACAACAAAGGTGTCGTTCTATTTACAGAAGGGTTAACATTAGTCGGCTAATAATACTTCAATATTTACACCGACACTATTTCCAATACAAGCCTATGTACGCTGTCCTTTAGCGTAATATTTGCCTAATATATCCCCATACACAGGGGAGTCTAAGACCCCCTCCATGGCCTAGTGGGGTGTTTTATTTCTCACGTGACACTGCTACTTGCGAGGTTGACATTTCTCCATCTGGTCTGTTTTTCATCATCGACCACGTTCGGTTGACATTTTGTTATCGGACCATTTTAAAGTAAATTCACCTTTAATCCGTGATTACTCTAATTTTATTGCATGTGTGTTGCAATTCCAGATTCTTCTGTGCTGTGTATACCACCCTAATAGGACATGTGACTGTAAGTTAGCCGCCAGACGGCGATACTGTTTGGCCACCCTGACTTGTAAGATGCTGCCAGTGCAAACTTGATGTGCAACGAAAACTATGACAGGAAACTAATACAGATATGGAAGCAGATTCCAGTACTTGTATTGTAGTTCATTATATAAAATTATCAGTTAGTTATCAGACACACCAAACGGTGTTTCAGATGATAAATTTCTACACTGGTGTCAGAACGTTCGCGTCTGGGTTTTAACAAACCAGATTGCGAAGGCTTTAAGAAGTGTCGGACCGTGCCTGAGTCTACCTCTCGACGGCGCCGGTAACCCCGTTGACCCCTGCCCCACTTCTCCTCTCACTGATGTATAACTTGCAAACAAATTATGCTAATTTTCCCGACATACGTTGAACGGAATGCGACACAACGCCTTTGTGATTTCGATTGACGTTTGAAGCAGTTTGTCCATTCCAAACGAATTGTATTATTTTGTGAACGAGGCTACACAGACGCGGATCAAATGGCCCACCGCCCACAGAACTCTGTTTTTCTTTTTCCGCCAGATGTGCCTGTGGCTATTCCAGCTGTCTTATATCCGTGAATCCATTCAACAGCGAGGTAAAGCGGTACGTGGATGATATATCGTAGTCAACGTTTTTTTATAAGTACGCGGTGTTACGTATTTGCTGTCACATCCACAATAAAACAACGAAGGCTAGAACAGACGGGAACTTCTGCTCTCAGTGTCAAGTAAACTAACGGTTTACGTCGACCGCTCAATTAGCTGTTGCATTTTGGTTTCCTGGTTTCTTAGGAATTAATCGTGGCTGACAACTGTTTTGCTGTCTTCACGGCTGTTCCGTTGTCATCATGTCAAACTCAAGCCAGTCCAGTCCGACAAGTTTATTTGTTATTGATAATTAAGCAGCAAACATGTCGGAAAGCTACATAAACACTGACTGGTTCCACATAAGAAATGACAAGCTGAGTGTCATATTGGATATGGTCAATGCCGAAAGGCATGTCTGTCTGGCAGTCAGGGAATACGTATATGCCTAGGAAATGGCTAGCGTAATGGTATACATTAAATGTCATATGGATAATATGTATTCCGAGATAGACATGGCTAATAGGTATATACATTTGAAGGTGAACTGTTTTTACAAACAGGTTCACACGGCAATTACGGATGTTTCAAACATGTGGGATATCGACGGTTTCATTCAAGACTAAACCAGCTATGTGTCGTAGGAAACATTGCCGATACTGAAAAGAGAACATATGACGGTCCAGTAGTTGATGGATATGAGTTTGGCCATGGCATGGTTTCCCAACATAAATGCCAGTGTTTTCCGGTTCATAGGCCTAATGTGGGAAAATGTCTAGCACGAAATAAGAAGTTGTAACAGTCGAACGACATAGTGACCAAACAATGTGACCCAGTTAATGCACACCGTACCCCCAATTAACATCATGGCGACATAATGCGGGGTAGAACAATGTTCACCCTCCAGAAGTGTGCAGGTCAGTGACACAAAATTCCTAATCGGCGCAAGGTCAAACCACATAAACAGAATGACAGCAGAGCGACGCCGACAAACCCAGTCGGCCTATTCGGCGAAAATCAATACCATCTAGGCCGAAGGGTAATACCTCAGTTGACAGAACCACTGTCCCACCGAGACAGGTCAACATTCCAGGTCGACCTTTTCTGCTTGATGCAGGCCTCAATGTCTTCTGCAGATTGAGAAGCCAGCCTGACTGATGTGTCGACACAACTCTTCAGTTCCCTGAGCCAGGCAACACGTGTCACTGATGCAGTGGATTTTCGCGGGGTGCTGATGCGGGCATGTTGAACATGTCTAGTGCCGACAAAGCTTCAAATATTGAGTCTGATGCAAAGTCTGATGAGTTAGCTAGGTCTGGAAAACAGAGAAACAGTCCCGTAGATGGCAAGGCTGTTTTACATGTTCTGCTTGTAACTAGATGATGACACACGTTTACAATGAATTACCCTAGAAGGTGTAACGCACCGGCAAGCATAAACATTGTGTCTAACACGTACGATGCCCAACAGCAGTAGAGTAGAAGAAAGAAATCGTCAGTTTATTGTCATGCAGCACGGACGCATCAACAAGAGCACGGTATATGACGTCAGAGCGTTTGACCTCTTTACTCAGATGTAATAAATTACTTTTTATAACACATTATCAGGTCATTACTAAGTTTTATTACAAACTTGCCGGCGGTGCACGAGAAAAAAAAAGCAGAGCTTCTGCCAATGGCAATGCTAACTTCATGAACACAAATCACGTGTAATTGTCGGTTTCACGAAGCGTTCGGTGGATGTTTGACATAGACCACGTAACAATGGTTGAAACACACAACGCATTGCAAACAATTGCACATAGGTATTCTTCTGAGTTTCGAAATTTACGTAAAACGCCCGTGTTGATTCCTTCGACGCAATGTGTTTGAATGTGGGAACCATCACTATGGCCTACAAAATGGAAGCCCCAGACCGACTGACAAATATACATACAGACATACATACATGCAGACACACAGACAGGCAGACAGACAGAGTCACAAATTACTTTATTGTATAGACGTCGGCAGACTGAGACATTGTATGAAAACGGCTGTGTTACGTAATCCAAAAAAGTACACATTTCATCATGTTTCAAGCCACATTCTTTTTATTTGAAACACAAATGCAAGAAACACACATTGTTTACTGAAAGAAATGGTGTATCACATGTGTATATAAGTACAAAGGTAATATGTCCTTTGTACATTTTAAATTATAGGACCGTGTAATTTTCCAAGAGTGCATGAAAGATTCACCAGCAGGTTTCTTGTTCCGTGGATGCGTGTTAACGACAGACTGGTTTATTTAAATCCTTTCAATAAAGAACATTTTTCAAATATATAATATATATATATGAAATTTCAAGTGAGACATTATCCAAAATGTCGCTATGTCAAACACGAAGACGTATTTTTACATGTGGGACATCCTATGGTTTCCCAATATTGAAAATGTCCCACCCAACGTCTTCCACAACCCTTGTACATAGGTTCTCTACCCACACAACTCCCTCTTCCACAGCCCATGTACAGTACATGAGTATAACGTGTCGTACACGTGTCGACAACTGGAATGCTGTGACACAATTCCGACACATAGACTGGCTGATGTGGATTCGTTTTCGTTACACACCACATAATTTATTATGTATGTTATGAAACTCTAAGTAACCACGTGATTTAGATAAGTGACCGTGCAAAGGGACAACTCGTCTGCATAACTGTAATAAAGGGCAAGTGACTTGCTCTTCATAAATCCCGGTGGTGTACCAATACCAATTCATTACATACGAGTAATACCCAGAGGTGTTTCAAACTACGTTATATAAAGGTTCAACTGGTCACCATAGCTCTTGTGACACAAGAACGCCTGTTAACCTGGCAAGCAATGCGTTAACCTCCTCCATTCCGTACTGTTATTTACTGTTGTGTTCTTACAACCTTTTTGACACTGGTGTTCTTTTCCTCCAAGCGACGGCTGCCATTGTCGAACCACTGTAAATTGGACGTAACTGTCTGCTTCCTTCCAGTCATCTACACACTCAATGGCACCTTTACAACATAATCATCATCCCATCACATGACCATACCATCTCAATTTATTTGACTTCCATATGTACTGCACGCACGTGCGCGCACGCACGCACGCACGCACGCACGCACGCACGCACGCACGAACGAACGCACGCGCACACACACACACGCAAACATTTACAAACGAGCGTGTGATAAAACAATTTTTTCGGCATGTTTTTGTGTGCCTGAATCGACAGCCAGCCAAATTCTTTGAAGGGTTAACCTATACATGAGACTAATACACAGATGGCCACATATTCCAGGACTTATGTTGTAGTTCATTATGTACAGTCATTGATGGACCCATAGAAATTATCTGACACACCAAACGGCGTCAGATGATAAACTTCTTCAGATAATTACCCTAGAAAGTATGACGCACTGCCAAGCAAAAACATTGTATGTACACGTGTGGTTCACAATAACATACTAAAAAGCAAAGCATTTCTCCTTCTTTCGAGTAGAGGAAAGAAACCGTCAGTTTATTGTCATGCAGCACGAACGCATCAACCATAGCAAGCTATATGACGTCAGAACCTTTTAGCTGTTCACTCATATGTAATAAATAGTTTTTTGCAACACATTATCAGTTCGTTAATAAATTTTATTACAAACTGGCCGAGTTTTCCGGCGATGCACGGGTGAAAAGGCAAGAACTTGTGCCAATGGCAGTGACAATTTCATCTAATGCTAGCACGTTTGTGCAAATGTTGTATGTAGTTTTTTTTTGTGATATCGTCATACAACTTAGAAAAACTACTTAATTAGTAGAATTGTAATTAAATACTAAATAACATTGCTAAAACAGACTTTGCTAAACTCCAAAGAGTACAACATTGTCTGAAACGTGTGGTACTCAAGACTTATTTATTCCAAATTGCATTTCCACCATAAATCTTCTGTTGTCTCTCGTTCTGATAATGACTTTTGCGCGAACATGTTCACGATTATTCTTAATGATTATGTATTTTGCTCTTCTGAGCTCATGTTCGTGAGGATGTAGAAGAAGTTACTTATTATTAATTAATATTATGACATCATCCAAGTGTATGCACCAGGCTCATCTTACCCTGATGAAGAGTACCGAGACTTCCTGAACCTACTGCAATTAAATAACTACAAGTTCAGGGAGATATCAACGCAAAACATAATGTCCAACATTCCTCGTGGGCAGAAGTTGTTTGAAAGTTTGGACTGGGCCGTGCGAATGACAGTGGACAACACCTGCTGTTTGTCATGCCCCACAGTGTTTCAACACTCCTAATGGCGGCGTGGTTATGACAGGATGGAAGAACCATCAACCACGTTGGTTATATTATTAACCAGAGGAAACATAAGGGTAAGCTAAAGAACAATAGAACATACAGAACGACAAAACTTGGCTCAGATCACTTGAAGTGTATGCTATTGTCATGTGTATGTTACTGTCATGTGTATGTTACTGTCATGTGTATGTCAGGTGGATATCGTCGTCCTGTGTATGTTCCTCTCAGGTGTATATACACCATTATGTATGTTACTGTGTATGTTGCTGTCAAGTGTGCATTATTGGCGTCTCACTCTGAGTGGGGCAGGGTCTTTTTATGAGGCATCGACTTCTCGCTGCCACACATAAGCTAGACGTAGGAACTATCTCGTCGAAACTTCAAATATGCCGCCGCACGCAATGGCTATAAATTATTATGTGTCAAACTACGCTAACAAGATCGTATTTTAGTTTGCCAGTAAAACATACAACTGTGATCCTTCTACACGCCCCACGCTGCTGTAGAGAGGGACGTATATCACTAAAACTTTCGAGTTGCGCCGCTAGACGGTAGCACGAGTAATTAGGCTTGCACCCCGTTTGGCCTCCCCCTGTTATCACCCTTTGGCGTCCCCATTGGCCTCTCCCTTCGGCTTCCCATTTTGGTATCCCCCATTGGACTCCCCATTTGCCCCCATTTGGCCTCCAGGTTGGCCTTTCCCTTCGACCTACCCCTTTGGTCTCCCCAATTGGCCTCCCCCTTTGGCCTCTTCTTTGGCCTTAATTAATTTAACAAATAAAATACTCGATTTATTTCTACCTCCACATGTCTGAGCATACATACACTAATAATATTAACAAATACACACGGCGACATATATGAGCAGGCAAGCTGCCTAAAATGTCGTTGTGTTGACCTTCACTCCGTCGGCAGTGAGTGGTGGCATTGTCTATAACGTTATGGCACAAATCGGTCAGGGCGCAGTCTCACAAAATCTCTGCACGGGACGTGTCGTTGATATAATCGTGCATGCCTAGAACACAAGGCGTATTATTCTGGCAAAGCTGTAACTTATTTTTCGGTTTTGCACTATTTGCCCCGTCGACGTGGGAGGGCCGGTGGTGCACACGGCGCATGAGTTATGTTGACGTAACAACATCTTGCATCTCCAATCTGCCTTAATGCAAACATCCCATCAGTCGTCCCTCTGCCCTTTCTGAATCCATGTTGTTCTTCACCCAATTCTTGCTCTATTCTTTTTCGGATCCTCCCATCCAGAATGCTCTTTAGCAGCTTCATGGTGTGACTTACAAGTGTAGTGCCTCTGTATTTCCCTGGGGCTGGCAGATCTCCCTTCTTCTTCCACATTGAGACAATTAGCCCTGTCCGCCACTCCTCTGGTACTTTAGATTGCCTCATACATGTATTCAGCAGCCTCTTTGTCCAGCTGATTCCACTCTCCCCCGCTGTAATTACCATCTCCACACGCATCTTAGCGATACCAGGTTCTCTTCCCCTCTTCCCTTTTAATTATTTTTATCATCACCATCATATATATATATATATATATATATATATATATATATATATATATATATATATATATATATATATATATATATATATATATATATATATATATATATATATCCACCAATGTTTATTGCCAGGTATTCATTTCTATAGCTCAGTTAACTGGTGTGAACGAAATTGGCCAAGCTACAAAACGGCACCAGACGATTGAACGTCCTCTCGGTTGAAAGTACGATGTTCTAACGAATGTGTAGCTGCGCCTTACGTGTACACGCGTCACTGGTGGAAACACTTTTATTACTGCACTTGGCTCATAATTAATATCACAACCCTGACTGCATCACAAATGTATTTCTTTGTAAATTAGTATTGACGTATGCTATCGTGTTTCGTTTGCTGCAGCTTTTACGTGGTCTGATTTAGTTGGCGTAGCATGGCGTAACATTCATTCACCTATATCATGACAAGGTTATGAAGTACTATGAAGTACACACAGAAATATAAGGTCGGGGTACGCGTACCGGAGCAGAGCGCTGGACGGTTGCACAACAGTCACTCGTGCGTACAAGATGGTCCATGTTACTGTGTGTGCGTACACGATGCTCCGTGTTACCGTGTGTGCATGCCAACCATACCGTCATTAATACGCATGCATCCAGTAATGCCTGGCGTACATTGCTAAACTGTTGTTGCGAATCGCGTGCATACATGTTTAAACTATTGAGTCATGCAACTCAACAAACCAATATTTTGAAGCCATACTTTGAAACAACATATTTGTTTAAATAATATGCAGAACATATGTAATTCTCCACCGGCGTGCATTATTCCATCTAAAGAAGTCCAGCTGAACGCCTTAGTTTTCGCACGCAAGCACGCACGCACTCATGCACGCACGCTTACCCACGCACGCAAACATAACACTTAGTATATTAAGTATGATGATGACCCACACAAACATGATCTCGGTCACGTTCCAGATGCGAATGTCTTCTCTGTTGGTGTCGTCTAAATAAACGCATTTGAACAAACAGTTTCTCCATCAATAATAGCTGTGGTATATATATATATATATATATATATATATATATATATATATATACAATAATGCCCACTTGACAGCAACATACACAGTAACATACATAATGGTGTATATACACCTGAGAGGAACATACACATAACAGTAACATACACATGACAATAGCATACACTTCAAATGATCTGAGCTAAGTTTTGTCGTTCTGTATTTTCTATTGTTCTTTAGCTGACCCTTATGTTTCCTCTGGTTAATAATATAACCAACGTGGTTGATGGTTCTTCCATCTTGTCATAACCACGCCGCCATTAGGAGTGTTGAAACACTGTGGGGCATGACAAACAGCAGGTGTTGTCCACTGTCATTCGCACGGCCCAGTCCAAACTTTCAAACAACTTCTGCCCACGAGGAATGTTGAAAATTACGTTTTGCGTTGACATCTCACTGAACTTGTAGTTATTTAATTGCAGTAGGTTCAGGAAGTTTCGGTACTCTTCATCAGGGTAAGATGAGCCCGGTGCATACACTTGGATGATGTCATAATATTAATTAATAATAAGTAACTTCTTCTACATCCTCACGAACATGAGCTCAGAGGCGCAAAATACATAATCATTAAGAATAATCGTGAACATATTCGTGCAAAAGTCATTATCAGAACTAGAGACAACAGAAGATGTATGGTGGAAATGCAATTTGGAATAAATAAGTCTTGAATTTTTTTCGGAAGATAGGTATAGTTTCAGATGTTTTCAAAGTTATGGGAAATTCATTCCAGACCCTAGGCGCAGCGACAGAGAAAGCACGTTTGCCCAAATTAAGTTTTGTTTTATGCATATTAAGTTCTTGTGAAATTGATGGTCTGAGTTGTCTAGGGATATGTGAAAGATACAGGAGACAAGCCAAGTAGGGTGAATGTTGTGTAGATAGAGCAAGATATGTAAGAGTGGACAGCTTAATTAATTCGATAAGTAACATGAAGCCAGTGTAACTATTCGTGTAGTGGTAGTGATGGTGAAACTCGAGGCGCCCTGAGTACCACACGTGTCAGACAATGTTGTAATCTTTGGAGTTTAGCAAAGTCTGTTTTAGCAATGTTATTTAGTATTGAATTACAATTCTACTAATTAAGTAGTTTTTCTAAGTTGTATGACGATTTCACACAAAAAAACTACATACAACATTTGCACAAACGTGCTAGCATGAGATGAAGTTGTCACTGCCATTGGCACAAGTTCTTGCCTTTTCACCCGTGCATCGCCGGAAAACTCGGCCAGTTTGTAATAAAACTTATTAACGAACTGATAATGTGTTGCAAAAAACTATTTATTACATATGAGTGAACAGCTAAAAGGTTCTGACGTCATATAGCTTGCTATGGTTGATGCGTTCGTGCTGCATGACAATAAACTGACGGTTTCTTTCTTCTACTCGAAAGAAGGAGAAATGCTTTGCGTTTTAGTATGTTATTGTGAACCACACGTGTACATACAATGTTTTTGCTTGCCAGTGCGTCATACTTTCTAGGGTAATTATCTGAAGAAGTTTATCATATGACGCCGTTTGGTGTGTCAGATAATTTCTATGGGTCCATCAATGACTGTACATAATGAACTACAACATCAGTCCTGGAATATGTGGCCATCTGTGTATTAGTCTCATGTATAGGGTAACCCTTCAAAGAATTTGGCTGGCTGTCGATTCAGGCACACAAAAACATGCCGAGAAAATTGTTTTATCACACGCTCGTTTGTAAATGTTTGCGTGTGTGTGTGTGTGTGTGTGTGTGTGCGTGCGTGCGTGCGTTCGTGCGTGCGTGCGTGCGTGCGTGCGCGCACGTGCGTGCAGTACATATGGAAGTCAAATAAATTGAGATGGTATGGTCATGTGATGGGATGATGATTATGTTGTAAAGGTGCCATTGAGTGTGTAGATGACTGGAAGGAAGCAGACAGTTACGTCCAATTTACAGTGGTTCGACAATGGCAGCCGTCGCTTGGAGGAAAAGAACACCAGTGTCAAAAAGGTTGTAAGGACACAACAGTAAATAACCGCACAGAAAGGAGGAGGTTAATGCGTTGCTTGCCAGGTTAACAGGCGTTCTTGTGTCACAAGAGCTATGGTGACCAGTTGAACCTTTATATAACGTAGTTTGAAACACCTCTGGGTATTACTCGTATGTAATGAATTGGTATTGTTACACCACCGGGATTTATGAAGAGCAAATCACTTGCCCTTTGTTACAGTTATGCAGACGAGTTGTCCCTTGTTTTCACGTCACTTTGCACGGTCACTTATCTAAATGGCATGGTTACTTAGAGTAACATAACATACATAATAAATTATGTGGTGTGTAACGAAAACGAATCCACATCAACCAGTCTATGTGTCGGAATTGTGTCACAGCATTCCAGTTGTCGACACGTGTACGACACGTTATACTCATGTACTGTACATGGGCTGTGGAAGAGGGAGGTGTGTGGGTAGAGAACCTATGTACAAGGGTTGTGGAAGACGTTGGGTGGGACATTTTCAATATTGGGAAACCATAGGATGTCCCACATGTAAAAATACGTCTTCGTGTTTGACATAGCGACATTTTGGATAATGTCTCACTTGAAATTTCATATATATATATTATATATTTGAAAAATTTTCTTTATTGAAAGGATTTAAATAAACCAGTCTGTCGTTAACACGCATCCACGGAACAAGAAACCTGCTGGTGAATCTTTCATGCACTCTTGGAAAATTACACGGTCCTATAATTTAAAATGTACAAAGGACATATTACCTTTGTACTTATATACACATGTGATACACCATTTCTTTCAGTAAACAATGTGTGTTTCTTGCATTTGTGTTTCAAATAAAAAGAGTGTGGCTTGAAACATGATGAAATGTGTACTTTTTTGGATTACGTAACACAGCCGTTTTCATACAATGTCTCAGTCTGCCGACGTCTATACAATAAAGTAATTTGTGACTCTGTCTGTCTGCCTGTCTGTGTGTCTGCATGTATGTATGTCTGTATGTTGTATGTATGTATATTTGTCAGTCGGTCTGGGGCTTCCATTTTGTAGGCCATAGTGATGGTTCCCACATTCAAACACATTGCGTCGAAGGAATCAACACGGGCGTTTTCCGTAAATTTCGAAACTCAGAAGAATACCTATGTGCAATTGTTTGCAATGCGTTGTGTGTTTCAACCATTGTTACGTGGTCTACGTCAAACGTCCACCGAACGCTTCGTGAAACCGACAATTACACGTGATTTGTGTTCGTGAAGTTAGCATTGCCATTGGCAGAAGCTCTGCTTTTTTTTCTCGTGCACCGCCGGCAAGTTTGTAATAAAACTTAGTAATGACCTCATAATGTGTTATAAAAAGTAATTTATTACATCTGAGTAAAGAGGTCAAACGCTCTGACGTCATATACCGTGCTCTTGTTGATGCGTCCGTGCTGCGTGACAATAAATTTACGATTTCTTTCTTCTACTCTACTGCTGTTGGGCATCGTCAGTGTTGGACACAATGTTTATGCTTGCCGGTGCGTTACACCTTCTAGGGTAATTCATTGTAAACGTTTATCATCATCTAGTCACAAGCGGAACATGTAAAGCAGCCTTGCCATCTACGGGACTGTTTCTCTGTTTTCCAGACCTAGCTAACTCATCAGACTTTGCATCAGACTCTACATTTGAAGCTTTATCGGCACTAGACATGTCCAACGTGCCCGCATCAGCAGCCCGCGAAAATCCACTGCATCAGTGACACGTGTTGCCTGGCTCAGTGAACTGAAGAGTTGTGTCGACACATCGGTCAGGCTGGCTACTCAATTTGCAGAAGACATTGAGGCCTGCATCAAGCAGAAAAGGTCGACCTGGAATGTTGACCTGTCTCGGTGGGACAGTGGTTCTGTCAACTGAGGTATTACCCTTCGGCCTAGATGGTATTGCCTTGCGCCGAATAGGCCGACTGGGTTTGTCGGCGTCGCTCTGCTGTCATTCTGTTTATGTGCTTTGGCCTTGCGCCGAATAGGAAATGTTGTGCCACTGACCTGCACACTTCTGGAGGGTGAACATTGTTCTACCCCTCATTATGTCACCATGATATTAATTGGGGGTAGGGTGTGCATTAACTGGGTCACATTGTTTGGTCACTATGTCGTTCGACCGTTACAACTTCTTATTTCGTGCTAGACATTTTCCCACATTAGGCCTATGAACCGGAAAACACTGGCATTTATTTTGTGAAACCATGCCATGGCCAAACTCATATCCATCAACTACTGGACCGTCATATGTTCTCTTTTCAGTATCGGCAATGTTTCCTACGACAAAAAACCGGTCTAGTCTTGCAAGAAACCATGCAGTATCCCACATGTTTGCAACATCCGTAGTTTCAGTGTCAACCTGTTTGTAAAAACAGTTCACATTTAGATTTATATACCTACTAACCATGTCTATCTCGGAATATATATTATCCATATGATCTTTAATGTATACCATTATGCTAGCCATTTCCCAGGCATATACGTATTCCCTGACTGCCAGACAGACATGCCTTTCGGCATTGACCATATCCAATATGACACTCAGCTTGTCATTTCTTGTATGGAACCAGTCAGTGTTGATGTAATTGTGTGCAGCTTAATTATCTACAACAATTGAACTTGTTGGACTGGACTGGCTTGAGTTTGACATGATGACAACGGAACAGCCGTGAAGACAGCAAAACAGTTGTCAGCCACGATTAATTCCCAAGAAACCAGGAAACCAAAATGCAACAGATTGAGCTGTCGATGTAAACCGTCAGCAGAATTTCCCGTCTGTTCTAGCCCTTGTTGTTTTATTGTGGATGTGATAGCAAATGCGTAACACCGCGTACTTATACAGGCACAGGTAGCGGAAACCGCAAAGCAGATTTCCCTGGGCGGTATGCCATTTGATCCGCGTCTGTGTAGCCTCGTTCACAAAATAATACCATTTGTTTGGAATGGACAAACTGCTTCAAACGTCAATCGAAATCACAAAGGCGTTGTGTCGCATTCCGTTCAACGTATGTCGGGAAAATTAGCATAATTTGTTTGCAAGTTATATACCAGTGAGAGGAGAAGTGGGTCAGGTGTCAACGGGATTTCCGGAACCGTCGAGAGGTAGATTCAGGCAAGGTCCGACGCTTCTCAAAGCCTTCGCAATCTGGTTTGTTACAACCCAGACGCGAACGTTCTGACACCAGTGTAGATATTTATCATCTGAAACACCGTTTGGTGTGTCTGATAACTTCTATTGGTCCAATAATTATTTTATATAATGAACTACAATACAAGTACTGGAATCTGCGTCCATATCTGTATTAGTCTTATGTCATAGTCATTGTTGCACATCAAGTTTGCACTGGCAACATCTTACAAGTCAGGGTGCCAAACAGTATCGCCGTCTGGCGGCTAACTTACAGTCACATGTCCTATTAGGGTGGTATACACAGCACAGAAGAATCTGGAATTAGAACACACATGCAATAAAATTAGAGTAATCACGGATTAAAGGTGAATTTACTTTAAAATGGTCCCATAACAAAATGTCAACCGAACGTGGTCGATGATGAAAAACATACCAGATGGAGAAATGTCAGCTATGCAAGTAGCAGTGTCACGTGAGAAATAAAACACCCCACAAGGCCATGGAGGGGGTCTTACACACCCCTGTGTATGAGGATATATTAGGCAAATATTAAGGTAAAGGACAGCGTATATAGGCCTGTATCGGAAATAGTGTCGGTGTAAATATTGAAGTATTAGTAGCCGACTAATGTTAATCCTTCTGTAAATAGAACGACACCTTTGTTGTCCACGCACTCCCCCCCCCACTCGTTCGAAAGTGGAACGATATATGATTACGACTGACTGAGATCCCCCTCCAAACAAGTCTTGATCCACCTCTGGTATCACAAGTTCTTTTCGGGAAATGTCTGCCCCAAACCCTGTTTTATAACCCGGGCAACAATATTGTATTTGCATCACCGAGTAGTTTGGCTTCTCACAGAGAGTAATGACGTTCGTTGACACGGCTCTATTGTGCATTACTCAAATGTAATAACTAGTTTTTTAAACCACGGGGTTCTCTGAAGCACAAAGCATTTTCCTCTTGCTGCAGTTTTGCACATGGGATGTGCCGCTGTTTTCACGTCACTTTGCATGTTCGTTAATTAATGGTCAGCAACAAAATATGCATACCAAATTAGGTAGTGAGTAGCGACACCGCATCAATCGGTCGACATACCAGAATAATGCCACAACTTTCCTATTGACGGCTCGGGTACGATATGTAATACACTGGTAAGGGAAGGAAGTGTTAGCTGAACCGTTTTGCATTCTTTTTTATATTTAGAACACACTCATATTTCTAAGTGATTTTTTTTATACTCACATAAACTACGATTATTAGTGCATCATTTTAACACAATATAATACAGGTTGTATATACAGATAATTACTTGTAACTAATTCAAACAGGGTTGGTAAACTGGCTCAACTGACACATGGTGTCGGGTACGTTGTGCCACAGTGAAGTGTAAGTTATTTTTCACAATTGGTAAATTCTTTTAGTAGTATAAT
Source organism: Lamellibrachia columna (assembly GCA_963662155.1). Taxonomy (NCBI): domain Eukaryota; kingdom Metazoa; phylum Annelida; class Polychaeta; order Sabellida; family Siboglinidae; genus Lamellibrachia; species Lamellibrachia columna. The sequence goes on from OY759264.1 coordinate 51,532,212, forward strand.
TTACGTAGGCCTTCTAGTAAGACTTCATAGCAATTCAGCCAACACATGAACACAATGGATATAACACTTCACCAACCTGTCAACACATTTAATTAATACATACTTATACACCCATAGCTACTAGAATAACGTACTGCTATATTGCCTTGTTACTATCCAATGTTCCACTTTACTCGGAGAGTTTAATTCCATTATGTATTTTGGAGTAAAGTAACATTTCGTCTCCGTTTTAAAGCACTGTTCACCTAATTGTCCCCACGTCATTGGGTGGTTCAGCTAGCCCCGTGTCGTCAAGTAAGGTTTCCTAATAATACTAATGATTATTATTAAAAGTATACATCGCAGTCGCGACAGGCAGCTTGCATTAGCTGCTGCCTCACACGCCCGCATACACCGCTTCTTTCAGTTATTGTTCTGTCTAGTTTACCTTACTGGGTTTCATTATGTCTTCAATGCAGCTGCTCCGGGTCGGCCATTGTCATTAGGACGTTATGAATGACGTAAGTATTAAACTAGTTTGATTTAAGCACAATTTTAGTTCAAATACCGTTTTAGCAAATTATAATGTAATTTTGCATTGCTTAGTTTAATGTATATATATTCGTTTTCGTGCATGTGAGAATCGTGCTAATTAATGTTATATCATTCATTAAAGTCAGTGGAATTGAAACAGACTTCAACCGTACCTGGTACTTAATTTTTGTCACAAAAAGGAGCCTTGGCGTAGTTACATATATAATTATATATATATACAGATACTATATTTGTGTACAATATATAAGTATAACTTAAGTGACACAACCAGGACATTACGATTTTAAGATATGTGATTGGCTTATGGTAATTTAATTTGGCTCATAGTAGTTGCATATTGCACATTGCATACATGACTTCTCGACAGTTACAGAAAACAATACTTTGTTGGTAAATATTAAAGGAATACTCGCAGAAATACTCGCAAATGTGTCAATGCCATTACGTACGTAAGGTAAGTATCCGGCCGATTGGCATACCACTCATTGGCTAGTTAACCGGATACATTTTATTAACCAATCAAGTCTTTTCACAAAAATAAGCGCTAATAGCCATTACAGTGCATAAAAAGAAGATTTTTTTTCTGGCGGGTGACCAATATTTTTAGGGTCATTTCGAACCCTGCTCATAACTAAAACTGGTACATACTTACAAAATACATTATATACGTAGCGTGAAAACGTTTCTGCATAGTTAAATACAAGTTTTTAACCACAATAAGGCAGTGCAGTTTTAATAGTGACATAGAGACTGTACGATCACGACACCGCTACTTATCAATCTGCATTGGCTCCCGATAGCAGTTCGAGTAGAGTAGAGCAAAATCTTGCTCCTCGTACATCGAGCACTGACTGGTCATACACCAGAGTACATCCGACATAGTGAGTACTGATGTCAACCGGTTAGATCGCTGCATTCCAGTGAGCGAAATTTACTTTGAATCCAGCGTGCAAGGTGTCATTGGGGTGGCCGGTCGTGGCAGCCCCAACTCTATGGAACTTGTTGCCGCAGCACCTAACAACGCCAACGCCAATGATGGATGCTGTTTTTAAATCGAAGCTTAAGACTCACCTGTTTTCTTGAACATTCTGTACGGCGCCATGAACAACGATTGTTGGAATGGCACCTTATAAGTTTCGCGATTTGATTTGAAAGGATGAGTTGCATTGTTGAGCAAAAATTAAAGCATTTAATACTCTCTCACAAGCGTTAGCTCAAAGGGAAATACATAGACTCCACTTTTACACTAAATTGTTCAAGTCCTTTAATCGCTTGTCACACTAAGGTAAAAAATGGACTTCCAGGGATGATTTCCATATTTCTAAAACTCAATCTTATTTGCACTGCCTTATTTATACTGGAAGTCTAGCACATATCCAGCTACTTAACTGCAATTATTAACAGCAGGCATCTGTTGTGCATACAAGTCTGTCTTTTGATCATGATTTCTTGCCTCAGCAAGTCAACCCTACTAATTTGGCCTAGCTGCTAAAGCCTGCTATTGTTTCATTGTTTATGTGAGCTGATAAGACATGTCTGCTATTTATGGACTGACTGGAAGGTGGGGTTTGGAAAGATCAAGAAAAAAATGTGGATCAATTCCTTTTTGTTCAGTCCAATTCCTTTTGCTCAAAATCTTTCAATTCAAATTCCCGATTTGAATTGAAAGGAATTGAATAATTCCAATTCCTTTTGGAAATGACCCCAGCCCTGCCGGTTATCAATGTTTTTTAGTTTTACTTCTGTGTTCCACTGTAATACAAACCCTCCAACTGGTTGCGTATTAGACTATTAGTTAACCAGTGGAAATAGCTGTACATGCCCTTTAAACTGGGACAAATTTTACTACTTGTTGCTGAAGCCGTTCAGCATAGTATAACAAACATTGCTGGGTATTGCCAGGGAGGGGGCTAGGTATTAAACCCTCTTATTCTTGCACTGAACACATGGGCTTTGGAAACAATTAATTACTAGGGATGCTGGCCCCATTATGCACCTGTGTTGTCTTCAATATTTTTTGCACTATTTACAGAAATAGGGCTTTTCTGCGAATCACGTAATCTTCCTTATCGTGATGATTAATAATTTACTTTACACAAAGGACCATGCCAATGAAAAATTTGTGGCGCTGTGGATTTTATGTCATGTTGCACACGGTTTCATGTCATGATAGTTTCCCGAAAAAAAGTTCTATACTGACAAACTCCCAAAATAGAAACCAGTAGCCTTAGTAAATTGGGACTAGGACATGACAGTATATTCATGCGTGCAACAATGTTCATATGTACAATAAGAATTGCCAATGAAGGCATGACTGATTGTTTCTGTCACATGAGATGAACATATCGAATGCCTATAGTTATTATCCACTTACCTTTTTACATATTTGAGAAGTTTTGACAGTTGCTTATCAGTTTCAGTATTGAATAATTTTCTCATTTTAGCATTTGGCCTTATTCAATAGTACATTTGTAAGTATCACATCCCTGGCAACTCTCACACATAAGCCGTGAGACTCGCAGTTTTACATTAACTATCACAATCCCACTGCAAAGAGATGACGTCTTACACATATTTTCATAATCCTTAGCAATGAAAATTGTGAAACAAAATGTTGCAAATGAGGCGCAGGATATATTTATATATGTTGCAAGTGAAGAACACAGTTCATTTTACCCGTAAAATATGAAATGCAGTCAGTAATTGGGCAAAAGCTGAGCATCAACCAATGAGATTTCCTTTTGTAAAGCAGTGTAGGCACATGTTGAAGATGAGAAACACAGACAGTGAAATAGAATCGGATGGGCCAACATCCTCTAAAAAGCCAAAAATTACTCATTGTGTGGGAAGGGCTTTGCGGCCCCTGGACCTTAGTTGGGAAAATATTTCTCTCCTAAGAATCATCCAGGGGTTGACAGCTACGGTAGCTAATGCAGGACATGCTAGTATGCATAATGAAAACTTAGCCAGTGATGCTTTAGTCACAAGCCAGCCATCAGCATTATATGAAGCAGCAGCAACCTGTTCAGTACAGAGGCCACGTTGGAGATATTTCACGGTATAGGGCCCAGACCAGAGTTGATTTTCCAATCGATAGTCATGTTGATGTTTTGCATGATTATAAGAAAATATGACCATCATCAAATGGACTTTCACTATGTTACCAATGTGCTGAACTCATTTCATCAAAAGCTTGTATCTGCAGCTCTTTTGATGATGTTACAAACATTTGTTTTGAATGTCGCCACCAAAATATCTACATATCTACATATCATCAATATCTACGAATCCACTCCATACTGCAACATCTCACTTCCAAAGGTCCGACATTTCAAACATTAAACCTTGCTAGCTGAATACATTTACTTCTTGTTAAATAAAATCACTGAAATCGACTAAATTGTTTTTTAGGCACAAAATTACGCTTAGAATGCATGTGGAAAATCGTTTGTTTGTGTGGATCGTGTTAAGGTGATCAAAACTGATGATCACAGACAATGTTAATTGATGTGTTTGTGTAGGTCGTGTTAAGGTGATCACGACTAATGATCACAAACAATGTTAATTGATGTGTGCGGCCTGTGTGTGATGGAATAGTGGAAAATAATACAAGTCGTATGTGTTCTGTATATTATATATAACATATCGTTTCAAAGTATCTTAACATGTATTAGAACATTATCGTAAAACCATTATATTATTAACTTATTTGATTAGGTTGATTTGTTGTGCAAATGGTGAATATATAACGATATATGAAACTATGTATATGCAATTTGCGTCGGGTCATTAGTTAATACATTTTCATTGTCAAAAAAGGCATTGATCGTTTGCTCTGAATGATATGTCATATTCGTGTGTAACACGTATGAAATTAAAGTTCGTTCCTCTTATTCGGGTGTTGTTTATGTGAAATAGCACTGATCAGTCCCAAGTTATCTTGGCTGTATTGATAGTTCCCATATATGAGTGAAGCCAGATAGGAAAAATATGTTGTTACCAAGAATCTACTTAGGTATGTTGTGACACTGCACTATGGTGTGAAATAACAATGTCAAACATGTGCCATCTAATGTAATGCGCTGGCTCGCTTACTTGCAGTTAAGGGCCTACTGAAACTTTCCATAGCCTTATTCTTGTCCATGTTAAAAGCACAATGCGGACTTATATTCTGGAGTGTCTACATTCAGTATGCTAGGTTTCTGGTATAATACGTAATGGTGCAGACAGTAATTAAGTAGTATTTACAATGTGTTGTTAATTAAATTGGGACTTCCATTGATAGTGTGTCTCATACACCCGTCAGTTAATGTTTTCTATCGCTATCTCTGCACCCCGACACCACTAATTATAAACATAATAATTATAATGCATCACATGGCAGAATTCCAATTAAATATTAACACGTAATTGTAATAATAACTGAGGTAAGCTTAATAAAACAGTTGAAAATATGCTTGATTTGTAAAATCGCTTTTTAAACAGATACAAACTATTGCTTCACAAAAAAGTCCTGATCCACAATTTAATTGACTACGAAGGCGTTTGACCGTATATGCACGAAAGCTCATGGCAAGTCATTAGAAACAACAACTTCGACGAAGGTATAATATAAGTCATACAAACACTATACGCCAACTCAAACATTGCTGTCTTTCTAAATAACCAACTTGGGAGAACTGTTCAGGACAACTGTAGGAGTTCGTCGGGGTGCCCACTCTCGCCTGTTCTCTTCAACATATTCCTCGGGAACATCATGCAGGAGACCCTCAAAGACCATATCTATTGATGGAATGCCAATTTGTAATATTCGTTTTGCTCACAGGAGACAGCGAGACTGAACTTCAAGACCTCACTACCAGACTGGAAGTAAAGGCAAGAGCTTATGTGATGGAAGTCTGCTCAGAGCAGAGTACTTACCAACAGTGCCAACCAGAACACCCCCATTAACATCATGAAGAACGGTCAGAAACGTGAGGAAGTACACTTTACAAATAACTTATACAGAGCACTTGCTGTATCCACCCTCCTCTACGGATGCGAGAGTTGGACTCTGACTGCAGAGACAGAGAGACACCTACAAACATTTAAAACGAAATACCTCAGAGGAGACTCCTCCTCATCTCGTAAATTGACCACAAGACAAATGCATATGTGAGAGAACAAGTGAACTCCCTTGCTTGAAAGCAAGAGCCCTTGTTGGCAACAGTAAATTGACGCAAGCTCTCCTGGTTTGGCCACATCACTCGACACAACACCATTGCAAAACACATCATGCAAGTCGACCCGGATGGCAAGAGACGACGGGGCCGCCAGAGAAAAAAATTGGCTAGACAATATAAAGGAATTGACGCATCAAGACCTACGACCCTGCTAAGCACAGCAGAGGACATACAACGCTGGCGATTACTGTGTGAATGGCACCCCTACGACCGTCCTGGTCAAGGGATGAAAGTGAAGATTGCTGGTCTGTTACAGTCAAATCTTTACCAACATTTGACACTTTTAAACAGTTTTGTTTTATGTCAGAACATATATTAAAATCTGCTAAAAAAGAGTTATGACACAATATCGACATATACACTTTCACAAAGTGAAAAATCAAGTTTGCCTCCTAAGCTACTACAATTTTAAGTGCTAGTATGAAAATCCTGATCTAATTTGCCTTGCCTTATTTATGCTGACACGTATCGGGGCACTTAATTTCAATTAGCAACAGCTGGCCTCTGTTGCACTGGCATGGCTTTTAATGGTAGTTTTCATTTCTCAGCTAGCTGCTACAGCTTGCTATTGTTTCAGTGTTTGCATGGCTGATAAGACATGTATGTGGAAGAAGGTGGAAGGAAGCATTGTAGCTAGTTCGTAAGTGTTCATTACTGGATACATACTGGAAGCAAGTAAGTATATATTTTATTGTTGTAGTAGTTGGGTAGTCCGTCCAACTTCAAACCTGGCAGCAGTCGACCTCTTTGAGTCGCCAGGCTCAGGGACAACGAGGGGTCTAGTTGACGACAGATTGGATTTATTTCAGGTAAACCCCAGCTAGCAAAATTTATTGGGCCAATGATGGCTGTAAAAAACATGATTGGGCCAATGCTGGCTGTCATTGGCTAAACTGGCATTGGCTTACCATTACAAAACATGATTGGGCTTATTATTGCTGTCATTGGTTGAACTGGCATTGGCTTGCCATAAAAAATATAATTAGGACATTGATGGCTATCGTTGGCTAAACTGTCGAGACGGTGAATGCTGTCAGACTGTCCTGGCATTCAGTTACTTTCTCTTAACACCAATTATTGGTAAACATATTAGTCAAATTGGTCTGATTTATTTCGTGAATGTCTGTTTCACGGTGACTGTTTGAAAAAGAGGGGTCGATTTTTAAAGTAATTTACGCTACAAAAACGTTCCACTTGCGAGTATTCCATATGATTTTGCAATGAGTATAGCGTTTATGTTGTTTTACATGATATTTCGCCACGCTTAAGTATAATTTAACTTGACAACTTTCAAAATAGTATCCCTGGGCTAGTTGGACCATCATTCTCAACTGAGGGGTACGGAAGGCTGTGCAAAAAATAAAGTCAAGGAAATCGCCTGGTGCTTATCGTAAAATGAATGAAGCTTTGGAAGCAGGCGGAGAGAAGATGGCGGAGACGCTACTGAAAATATTCATTGCAGCATGTCATCAGGAAAAGTTGCTAACATATTGACTCAAACGTATGATCAACACAGTACACTAGACTTGGTGCAAGTTAAACCTGTCAAACAACATAGTAATTTCCCTGTTACCCATCCCTTTAAGGTATTTTGCAATATGTTACTCATGAGGATAGATGAGGACATTGATAGATGAGGACACATCTATCAAAGAAGAAATTTAAATTCAGAAAGAACAGAGGGGCAGTAGATGCTATCTTCATCGTGCGACCGATGAGTTCAAGGCTGCATTTTATACTATCTGGAGATGGGCATTTGGAAAGATGTTGAGGCCTGTTGTGGCGGATCCCAAGAGTACATCACTGATTGAAACTATGAATGACAATGTTGAATGTGCAATCGCCATCAATGGTCAATTGACAGAACGGTTCAGAATGGACATACGAGTGTGACAAAGCTGTATGTTATCACTTATCCTGTTCAGTTTTTAGAATTTTAGAACTAGGAGTATACATTCATCAGTGAATATTACAATTGTTCTATGTAGACGCAAACTAGACAATACAAACAATATATTATTATTGTACACCATTCATTGGAACTTGGCTCATGATTTAGCGTTTGGTTTCTCAGTAAATACAGCATTATGATATTCCTTCCTAGACATATCCATATGTATTTATCTTCAGTTGCAGCCCACAGTACGAAATTGCATTGGTGGTTATGTTAGCGTTTTATCTGATTATAAGAAAACGTGACCACAAACAATTCTGAAAACTGTTCACAGCAACTGCCATCATCTCATTGCATGCTGACCAAGTTTGCTCAAAACCACATAGGCCCTACCTCCCACTCTTTTAAATCACCCCCACGATGTCAATGTGTTCATGCGTCTACGTGGCCTATAGCAGAAAACTTTCCATAAATTCCTCCGCCTATTAAACTCTCACAAAAACGCACAATTTCAGAGCCAATAGTTTCTACGTGTGAATATGCATGTTTATCATACCATATGAATTGGTTTTTTTTTAATAACACAATTTAATACAACTTATATTCATGTGAAACGGTAAACAGGAAGGTCAAATTTTTTCTTATCCCAAATAGGGAATTGTTTTAGAAAGTGTCAAATTTATATCAAGTTGCCTCACAATGTATATGTAGACACATTATGGAGCACTCCAGTTTGTCAAGTCATTATTATTTGTTTGACAGCCAAGTCTAAACAATGGTTTGCCCATAATATTAGCTGAAAACCGTCACACCATTTTATTATAGGTCGATGTACACTAGACTTCCAGAGTATTGCGAACCAATGAAGTCTACTTACTGTCTCTTTAAATATTCAAATGAGTTTATTTTCAAACTAATATTCATATAATTCCTTGATTGTTAACCAAATATGGCATAATTGTTTGTAAGAAAATTGAAAATGTTTGACATTTAACAGGATCAGGATTTCGGGTCAATTCCAATGTGTTAGGTTTGTCAAATTGTATTGTTTATGTGACTGCTTTCATACTCCTAGTTGATAAGATACAAGGTGAACGGCTTGATTTCGATACGCCACAAAAAAATTTACAATATGACCAGATACCGATTACGGCCAGATTTGAAAATGCTGATCTACGCAATGCTTCCAGTGGCTGTAGCACAACCAAAATGCAAATATTCTGTCCACATTTGTTACACAATGTTGCTAATGCAATGGGCCACAAAACAAATATCACCAATGACTGTTCTAGTGCAAACCTGCTCCCTCACATACTGGTGTCATTCCCCCAAATTGTTTGCCAAATTTCCATTTTGGCATCCGATCTGTACCATGCTTCTGCTTTCTGTCTTTTCCAAGCAAACTGTTCACTTTTCCTATCAAACTGTGCCAATAGGAATGATTACATCTTCTATAAACCAGTTCAGTGTTAGGGTTAGTTAGGGATGGGGTTAGCTAGAGATGGGGCTAGCTAAGGTTAGGATTGCATACCTTCATTTCCTTGTGCGCAAGCACTTAAAAAGTACTGCACACAACATGAAATTGGTATTGATGTGTGGAGAATAGACATTTGGGAAAGACTACAGTTAGTGTTGATGCTAAAAATTGCTTTTTGAAGATTTAATTAAACAGGAAGATCAACTGTGGTCTTACCCCTGAAGTCATGAAGCCTCTGCAGGTGGCCTAGTGTTGCTTAAGGCATCCTTGAAGAGAAAGTACAGCGATTTGCATTGGATAATTTGTTGGCATTCCAAACTGAACATTACAATATTCTTTTTACGGTATTTTTAAACGTTTAAAACTTATTTTATTTCATTGCATATTTTCGAATAAATAAGCAAACTAATAAATTAAATGCAAGGAGCATAGTAAATAATAAAAACGAATTAAATATTATGATAGAAGATATTAACCCTTACACAATTCGTATAACCGTATCATGGGCCAACAAAGATATATCAGATGCTGAATTAAGACTGACATGATACGAAATGTTTAAGAGAGATCGAATAGGAAAAGGGGGAGGGGGAGTCATTATATATATATATATATATATATATATATATATATATATACAAAATGGGAAAGCAAATTGCGATGAAGCTGTTTGGTACAATATAATTACAGGAAATTCGACATTAAGAATTGGATTAGTTTACCGAAGTCCGAACATAAACGAAGAGGATAACAGAAAATGACAAAACGCTATAAAGGAAATGAGTAAAGGGGAATGAATCATAATGGGAGATTTCAACCACGGACACATACAATGGAAATCTCTAGAGAGTACAGGGGGTGAGGACCAACAGTTATTACTTTTAATTCAGGATAACTTCCTTCCTCAACACGTGCTAGAACCAACCAGGGGAGATAATGCATTATATTAGTGTTGTCTTCACAACATGAATTAGTGGATAATGTCAAAATATGTGACCCATTGGGTAAAAGTGGCCATAATAAAACACAGTCAGAAAGTACAAATAAAAACATACAGGAGAAACTTCCACAAAGGGATTGGAATAACATGCTGATGAATAAGACCGCAATTGAATGCTGAAATATTATAAAATATTAACTTGAGAGTATCGTTGATAAACGTGTTCCCTTAAAAAAACAAGGAAAACTGTCTAGAAAGACTCACTTGTCAAAAGAAGCTATTAGAAAAATAGCGAACAGGCAAATTATGTGTAGGGTTTATAGACGTGCCAGAAAGGATGAAGACTGCACAAATTACAAATAGGCACTTAAAGCAGCTACGATTTAAATTAGACAATCTAAAAGACGCTATGAAAAAAAATTAGCATGTAACATAAACAAATGACAGCAAGAACTTGTATGCATATATCAGGAGTAAACAAAACGTACGAGACAATATTGGACAACTAGAATACAGTGCTGGACATATAATATCACAAGGCTGTTTAGTGGCGGAAGACGGAAGGCGGAATGATATTAGTTCATTACCACTTCCAGATGCTAAATTTGAGGAGGCTAAATCGGACTATTTAGGGCAGTTAATTGTAACTCCAGAAATGGAATCTAAGAAAATAAAGACAACGAAGTACAATAAATCACATGGAGTGAATGGAATTCCTCCAAAACTACTAATTATTTAAAAAGGGTTCGAAAAATAAGTCAGGCAAAAATTATTAAATCCATCTCAACATGGATTATTAAAAACGAGGTCATGCTTAACAAATATGTTATGTTTTTGGGAAGAAATCACTAAGTGTCTAGACGAGGGATCACCAGTAGATATTATACACTTAGATTTTCAGAAAGCTTATGACAAAGTGCCACATCAAAGTTACTACTTAAATTAAAAGTTCATGGTATCGGGGACGGCTTAATCGACTGGATAGAACAATGGCTGACTGACAGAAGACAGCGTGTTGTAGTAGATGGAGAGGTTTCAAACTGTAATTCAGTTTTGAGTGGGGTACCACAAGGATCAGTAGGACCTTTATTAGTCTTAATAAAGAAAAAAAGGTTAACTAAAAAAAGGAAAAATAAAGGTTAACAAATGTGGTGATAAACAACATTTACAAAACGATCTAGATAGATTAGTGAAATGGTCTGATAAATGGCAAAAAAAATTCAATTTTGGGAAATGCAAATGCCTACATAAAAGACATGGGAACTTGGATGTAAACTATAAAACGGGAGATACTGTTATGGGTACTACTGTAAAAGGAAAGGACTTAGGAATGGCAATAAGGTCTGATATGAAAGTTTCAGAGCAGTGTGGTATTGCAGCTTCAAAGTGTAATCAAATGCTTGGGTTGATTAGGAGAAATATTACATACAAGGAAAAAAGCTAATTATACCTCTGTATATAACAAGATTATTAGGCCTCGTCTAGAGTACTGTATACAAGCTTAGAGACCATATCGTAAGAAGGATATAGATACGCTCGAAAGAATACATAGGAGAGCAACTAAAATTATTCCAGAACTGAGAGACCCTAGTTATGAAGAACGACTGAAAGAATGCGGTTTTAAAACCGTAGAGACAAGGCGGTTAATAGGAGATCGAATTGAAGTTTTTAAGATATTGAATGTTTATGAAAATATTGATAGAAATATTGTTTTCTCCCTCACGAAAGATAATAGAAATATAGTATATGAGGTAAAGTTAGTAAAGGATTTGTGTAGATTGGATATCAGGAAGACCTCTTTCTCACAGAGGACAATACATTAATGGAACAAATTATCTACAGATTGTGTAACTGCTAGCAGCGTGAATATGCTTAAAAACAAGGTTGACAAAGGATCGAGGGCGGATTACGCATAGATTAAAAATGTTGGACTCTCGATAAGCCAATGACTTCCTTGTCCACTTGCCATCTTAGCTTTTGCCTTGGAAGGTAATCTTGTTAAATCTTGTTAAATTATGGTAATTTTTTTTATCAAAACTCAAATTTTATCTCGCAAACTAAATACTTGCAGTCTTCCTAAATAGTTTCTTTATTTATAAAACCTCAGCTATCTCAACCAGGGCAACCAGCGACGGAACAACGGACCAATGGACCAATGATCCAACGGACCAACGGACCAAGAGGAAGAATCATAACAACAATAATTATAATAATTAGAAGAATCAACTTAGCTAGTAAATGTTGGAACACATCGTCCCCACTTGCTCTAGCACATAACATTATGTACATTATATCGCTGTCCGCGTCATCCCTAGAATAATTATGCCTCCAGCACCATAACTCGAAGACACACATTTCCCCTACCAGCTGCTATGTCTTGTGAGTGCTATTTTACAGGTTATGGTTAACTTTGTGTACGATGGATTGTAGTATTTCTGCAACGGTATAAAAATGATTTGCAATATTGCAAACTATGGTAACATCCCTCGAGCGACATGGACTTTCCCGCGCCTCCCGCCATAAATCAAACGCACTACGCGACGTAAGCGTTACGCACGAGGCAGTGTGTCACACAGTTGTCCACTTTAGCTAATGTAGAAGTCGGTTACCATGTCGGGGCAGGACTCAAATGGCGACGCCGGAGTGACGCTGAAGTTGTCGGGTCGCCCGAAGCGAACGAGCAGCGACGGTGGGGTCGAGAACGCGACGAAGGCCCACCAAGGCAGGCACCCCGTCCGACCGAAACACGGCAGTGGCTCATGCGTCGTCTGTTTCGGCATTGACGATAGTACGCTCTGTGAACAAACCTTCAACTGTACGTATTGATTGAGACGACAACAATTGTCTGGCGATCGCATGTGCACCGATGTGTTAATGTTCCAGCACAGCGGACTGTTGTTTCTTGTGTGAAGTAAGCTGTGTGACAGTAGGCCAAACACCGAGTCGAGAGAGAGTGAATGTCCGGTCCGCTGATTTATGCACTGTATGTTGCTAAATATAGTAGACCCCAGTACGCCGTAGCTGGTTGTACGGTGTGCGCGATAACGAGCTAATGTCGTTATGATAAATCGGAACATAATATGCTTGCTTGGGTAAACCCAGCAAGTGTAACGCAAATATTATTTGTTTCACTATGATACCAGGTCTACGCTAAAACTTAGTGGATATTCATAGGCCTAGGCTCGATATTAACCATTATGATCTAGTGCCTATACTAGTCACACGCACGCACGGACGGACGGACGGACGGACGGACGGATGCACACACGAATGCACGCAGGCACGCGCACGCACACACGCACACACGCACGTGCGCACGCACGCACACACGCACGCACGCACGCACGCACGCACACACACACACACACACACACACACACACACACACACACCAGATTATTGACAGCAACGTACACGTTTTTCCAGCAGGGCCTACGTAAACAAGCCGCTTGTAAACGAACCCCGTGCATAGGCGCTATATATACTGCTATTTACGATTGTGTTATTGTGATTGATCTTGTTGTTTTGTTCAAATTTAGACCCATGTGTTTGGAGGCTTGTAAATACGATACTCTGGATATCAATTACGAATGTATGGCACTTAGATTTATAATACTCTTTGGGTCAACTATGGAGTCAGTGTACATTAATTTTAAGTATGCCATAAGAAAGTGAGACGGTCCCTCTAAATGTGGTTTACAGCCAACGTTATAGGCCGTGTTCGATATACCGGACACTAGAATCGGTTTCCTGCGAATGCATCGTATACAAGATACGTGCATAACCATCTCGTTATGTGATACTTATTTAAGCCAAGCTACTGTTGTTGGTAGAACGAACATTGCATTATGTGGAGGTTGTAGAAGTACGCACAGCGTTGTCAATACTGACTTTACAATGCTGTTTAATATATAATTATTTTCGTCAAGGTCAACAACTCCGCGCGGAGTTGCCTTCGCTATGGCGCACCTCGTTAAATCACTGTCTCGTATGTGTGATGTGTTATGTCGCGCGATAACTCACTGGGTGTAGATAGGGCGGTGTGAGGGAGTGCACTGTGGCATTTATATAGATAATATGGGTTCATAGCCCGCCCCTGTCTTGCAGGCCAATGTTTTTCCAATAGAACACAAAAACTACGCTGGAAAGCTGATATATTGCAGTTTATGGTCGAGTTTAAATAGAAAGGCGTTAAGCAAAACGTTGCTTACATTGTTAGCCTGGGAAGGAAACTCGTTATACGGCAAACTGAACTAGGAGTTAGACATGACACGTAATCTACTAATCAACCAGAGTTGATTATGATATATGCTTCATCATGTCACTGTTTGATATCTAGGGTACCTTGACCACATACACCGGGAAAGGTCTTACCTCGTGCTGATCAACTGCGTCGAACTACCGAGTTTGTACTCGTATCGTAAGTGTTTATGTTCACGGATGTTCGTTAAAAGTAGCGCCACTTAGCACGGATAAACCATAATTATGATGTCGGACTGTTTGCGCATCATTATTGCATTAAAATAAACAAAAGTTTCCGCCCATTGATGATGCCTCTTGTGAAAATGTATCACTACACATGACGTCACGTTCATGTAACTAGACAAAGAAGTGCCAAAGAAAGTGACACAATAGATGACGACGAAGTGGTTGAGGCGACCGCAGTAAAAACTCACTCTGGTTATGTTAAAACGACTTTGATGAAGAGTGAAGGGCTTCTGTGACTGGATCATTTTATGGTCGTCTCCCTCGTCGTCGTCGCTACGTTAAAAGCTATGTAAGCATTGTCCAGTAGTGTCACTGGCCGGACGCTGTTGAATCATCATGTTACGAATACGTGCAGTATCTTTCCTGCAGTGCAGTGATGTGCCCTGCTGAGATAACTGGACACTAGGACAGAAACACAGTGGACTATTTATCTTCAACCGAAATGGTTTACGCAAGAAAACACATAGACATCGATGCTTGTTGTGTTCCGCAGAGGAGGTGTACACTCCGTCAGCGATGTGGCAGACGACACTTCGACGGGAAGCCGAACAGGCGCAGCAGCTCGAGGAGAAATACGTCAACAAACTCAAGTGTCATAACGTGAGTGATAGTCCCGGTACCTACCGTTATTTACAAAACCCTTTCGAAAACTGCATAACGAAAATAGAAAAAAACAACTGTTTTCTTATTTTCGTAACGTTGACAATTGACAAGAGAGGCCACGGCCGGCGGGAAAACTGCCACCCAACCGAAGATGAGCTTCGAGTGTTTTTGTTTTTTCGTTGAAATTGCATCTTATTTGTTTATTGCATTGTGTTTTTACTGTGTCACATACGCCTACTACCGATATAAGAATAATGTAAATATTCCCCACTTTTGAGTAAACCCTGTACCGGCTTGTTTTTAACACCTCATTTATCATTAGTAATAAATACCATCGTCGGGCGCGGTGCTGTATAAAAATGGCCTCGCCGCAGGGTATGTTTGGACTGGCTGCTTAGATAGTAACCCTTGGACTCCATCAGTGTGTTAGATGTAAAATTCATACCACCACAGGGAACTGTCTACTGCCACTGAACAATTAAAAAGAACACTAAAGAAAATCTTGCTTCATGGTGATATAAGCAGGCTTTTTTTGCATATTCGAACAAGAACATACATAGTCAATTGATAATTACTTTCATATATTGCGAAGTGGGAACAAAATTATATAATCAATAGTCAGCAACATACAACGTATATATGGGGTATTTTTTGAGAAACCAGGAGAAAGTCTTATTCGCATTTATTGCGAGTCATTCGAAATGGTTGTTACGTCACACGTAGCCGAAACTGCTCGTCTTGTGATGGATGGGAAAAGCTATGCAGACTTCTCACATACATTCCAAGCATTGGGGGTTTAAAGAGGGGCATCTGAGGCAAATGTTCGGAAATATTGCAAAGACAATTGCATCAGCCGTAAGAGACATCCTGTCTGAAAGCGATCGGGGTGCAGCCGTGTCTCGGGCCGTGGAGCAGGTACTGTATGGATGTAACTAGATTTTTCACCAGGCTGGTGTCTTGTAGTCATGCGATACTCCTATATATTGCAAAGATGATCATTATAAAGCAAAGAAATGTCCGCCAAGCTACATGATTTTTTGGCAAACGGTATTTCGTAAAAAAATTCCTGAGACTTCTCTGTAATGCAAAATATTATAGTCCCGACTCCCGCCTGCATGACAGTGGAGTGTCTACCATGACAGTGGAGTGTCTACCATGACAGTGGAGTGTCTACCATGACAGTGGAGTGTCTACCATGACAGTGGAGTGTCTACCATGACAGTGGAGTGTCTACCATGACAGTGGAGTGTCTACCATGACAGTGGAGTGTCTACCATGACAGTGGAGTGTCTACCATGACAGTGGAGTGTCTACCATGACAGTAGAGTGTCTACCATGACAGTGGAGTGTCTACCATGACAGTGGAGTGTCTACCATGACAGTGGAGTGTCTACCATGACAGTAGAGTGTCTAGCATTTCGAAAAAGGAGGCCAAAGGGACCAAGCTTAGTGACCCGTGAGTTTACCTTGCTACCGTGCGGTGGCGCAACAGGTTACATAGGGAAAATGTAAATGTTAAACCATGGCTAAATACGCCCAACTATGTAAATATGTTAGCAAACTAATAAACTAACTAACTAACAACCGAAAGTAATGCTGCGTTTGTTAGGTTGGCCCCACCTATGGACGAAGGATGATGGCCAGATACCTATCATCACAAGGGATTCACGCGTCGGTACGCAGAGTTGGGGCCGTATTAAGAATAGCGAATGTCCCTTTCCATAGGGAAAGAGGCAGGTGATCAATGCTGTCTACAAGTGTTGTTAACAATGTCAACGCACCCACTGTGAGTGTACAACTGACTAAAGCTGCCAGTTAGAAGGAGCTACACCTATAACAGCTGTTAGAAGGAGGTACACCTGGCAGCTGTTAGAAGGAGGTACACCTGGCAGCTGTTAGAGGGAGGTACACCTGGCAGCTGTTAGAGGGAGGTACACCTGGCAGCTGTTAGAAGGAGGTACACCTGGCAGCTGTTAGAGGGAGGTACACCTATAACAGCTGTTAGAGGGAGGTACACCTGGCAGCTGTTAGAGGGAGGTACACCTGGCAGCTGTTAGAAGGAGGTACACCTGGCAGCTGTTAGAAGGAGGTACACCTGGCAGCTGTTAGAGGGAGGTACACCTGGCAGCTGTTAGAAGGAGGTACACCTGGCAGCTGTTAGAAGGAGGTACACCTGGCAGCTGTTAGAAGGAGGTACACCTGGCAGCTGTTAGAGGGAGGTACACCTGGCAGCTGTTAGAGGGAGGTACACCTGGCAGCTGCTGATCAGTTGTAACGTGACAAATATCACACAAAGTGACATATATCACACAAAGACGTATTGTGCAGTTCTTACTGCTTATTAACGTAGCTGTTTGCAGATCAAAACTACAGTTAGGACAAAACATTCTAATCAAACCACTGCAACTTTAACTAAAGCATATCAGTTGAAATATCTTAATCATTTAACCATAAGTCTACTACAAACACGTATAAATATTAGTTTATTCTAATCAATGCAACATTTGAATATTGTCATTGTTACTTCAACATATCAAGCTATGTTACATTAAGAAGTCAGATGACTTTTATGGTCGTTACATTTCCATGTCAACTTGTTAGGAATCACAACACGGTGCCGTACCAAGCCGCCTACTTCGGACATGGAATCACAACACGGTGCCGTACCAAGCCGCCTACTTCGGACTCAAACTACACATGGAATCACAACACGGTGCCGTACCAAGCCGCCTACTTCGGACATGGAATCACAACACGGTGCCGTACCAAGCCGCCTACTTCGGACATGGAATCACAACACGGTGCCGTACCAAGCCGCCTACTTCGGACTCAAACTACACATGGAATCACAACACGGTGCCGTACCAAGCCGCCTACTTCGGACACAAACTGCACATAGATCAAAACAGGAAGTTGGCCATGTTTGGCGTGACCCACGTCGTGGCTATCGATGGTTTCTGCAGCTGCATCGTGAAACACTGGTCGATGTCCAGAAAAAATAACCTCACCATTTATGAAAATGTGCCAAGTCAAGAAAAGAAAGTTCATAAAGTTACTTAATGGGTTCTACGGTTTTCCATTATTGCAACTTGAGCAACGGTATCCCATACTCACGAGTCGGCGGCAGTTCCTATAACTTAGCTAAATTCGTAACATCATTAGCCAATCACATTCGTCTTCACGAAGATAACAACATTTTTCCCACGCCATGTGTGGATGTACGTTGTCTTTGTACTTCGACCCACTTTCTGTTTGGTCGACGTGTTTCTGGGAACTAGACGCCTGCGCCCAAACTTCTAATTTCGGGTTTGCAATGTTTGGCCAAAAATCCGATGTAGGTCTCGCATGGGCACAGTCCCGTAGGGCAGAAAGACGTCAACAAACAACGTTGTATCTCAGCATGTAGCTATGTAATGTGAATAATTCTTCACTCATGTAAAGTATGCCAGGTTTATGAGTTGGTACAATTGATGAACAGGAAGATTGGGAGATACCTGGAAGGATATTCAAACGTTTATGGCATAATTATTGTTCAAGCTTTCCATTTTTCAAACTCAATAATTATATAATAATAAATGTATGCATTTACTTTTATTTGTAACCATATAATAATGACTGAATATTACACGTATATGATATATAATATATATATATTTTTTTAATATATGAAAGACAATACACACACAACAAAAACGAAAAAGGTTTGTGGACTGTTTCATCGTTTTACCATTTCGAAATGTCAAAAAGGCATATGGGAAAACGGTTTGATTACCGTTCTCTGTTTACCAATTTGCTATAATACTAAACGAAAATAGGAAACTAGTTGTTTTTCCTTTTTTAGTCATGCAGTTTTTGAAACGGTTTTTATAAACAACGGTAGGTACCGGGATTAGTGACGTCGTTGTCGTGTGACCCTTACTGACCCGTTGCCAATATATTTTTTGCACGGGTCACTTGTCAAACCGAAATCTCTGCTCATCTTAGAATCATTATGCTCGTCGTTGTCTCGTGTGTGTAGATCGCCGGTCGATACGTCATCCGCGATGGCAAGCCGGGCGAAGGAATCGTTAAGATGTCGAAGGAATGTGACGCCGACATGATCGTCGTCGGCACGCGCGGACTCGGCAAAGTCCGGCGGACGGTGCTCGGCAGTGTCAGCTCCTACGTCATCCATCACGCCCACGTGCCGGTGATTGTGTGTCGGCCGCGCGGCCCGCACGAACACAACGACATTGGGAGGAAGCAATCGGACGGGAAGAAAGAGAGGACGAGCTCTGGCAAAAGTGTTCACTGCAGCGAGGGGTAGCTACCTGGAATCGCTGACGGGAAACAGACCGAGGGACCACGAGTGACCTTGCGCACACTATTTTGTAATTGGCAGTATATCCATTCCAGATTAACGGGCGACAATATTTACGTATGTCCCGAAGCAGTGGTATTGTTGTCTCCTGGCAACTGACACGGGTCTAAGATTTATTCATTATATAATTTCAGTGAACTGTCACCAGACTACACATCACTGCTACTATAGAGTCTCAAATTAATCGTGATCAGGTTACTGAGACTCGTGTTAAGGTTACTGATGCAATAGTGTTAACGCTTACTGAGATTATATTATAAACTCAGTATAATGTAATGTCACAGTTACTGAGACAAACCATTGTGTCAAAGATACTGTGAGTTGTGTCAGGGTTACCTGACACGCACGCACGCACGCACGCACGCACGCACGCACGCACGCACGTTCACACGCACGCACAATTAGTCTCTAACTTGTTGTTAACACAGCTAACACGAGTTGATGCTATATGTCATGTATGATGCACATCGTGAACTATTTTGCTGTATATGGTGGAAGGATTTACTTTGAAATATATTGGTACATGTATTGTCTGCTATTAATGCAAAATATCGTTTCATGCAATTTTTCTTCATCATATTAGAGTTATTCATTGTATGACATATTAGAGTTATGTGTTTAGCCATTTGCTTAACCATCTATGTACATCGGTATAATGGCAATAATTGACATATCATTGTGTTCGTTAATGTTTCTCAAACTAATTTGAATTACACAGAATAATAAGACTTTCATACAAGAAAATATACACAGTTCAATACATCATAATACATTTTGTAATTGTCTTTCTTTGGTGCTTTCTTTTTCCAAGCCCGCTTAAAAGGAAACCCTTCATGCCTGATATCATCCAAGAATTAAGGGGATTAAAAATCAGCGATTAAAAACAAATAAATATACATTTTGCTTGGTGCGCCTGCGCCGAGCATCATCCGTATATTAGCCATTCTTCCCTTCCAATACTTTCTAAAAACTGTTCACAGCAGTACAGGCTGCAACTTGTACGACTTTTTCCGCGCCATCGCTTGCAGTAGGGGTAGTTAGGCATAAGAGGCGGCGACACGAATTATGTCGTATAGTTAGGAAAGATGGCATTAGAGGTGGCGACGTCTGTCGTATGGTTAGGAAAGCTGGCATAAGAAGCGGCGCCATCTGCCGTGCAGACAGGAAACTAGCTAACAACGTTGTACAGAAAATACGATTATGTAATTACATCTTAAATACACACTACCTTAACCCATACAAGAAACTCGTTGCTATGTCGGTAACATAACGACCGGTGATTAACGAGTGGGTGTGGCACGACGTTGGAGGTTGGTCCGAAAAAATTGTGAGTGGTTGGAGATTATCCTAAAAAATAGGTGGGAGGTTGCCCCCAAAAACAGGTGAAAGGTAGGATATTGAGATGGGAGGTTTTAACACAAATTATATAAACAACATCACCACACGGTCCGCGGCAGTAGTTGTATCGGGCTATGTCCACAATTATGATTAATCGTTATCGAGATTCTACACCACAACAATGTTGCCTGATTGAACTGTTCAGTGTGACAGGTGTGTCATTGGGAAGAATGGGTTCAGTGTAACATGTGTATCATTGGGAAGAATGGGTTCAGTGTGACAGGTGTGTCACTGGGAAGAATGGTTTCAGTGTGACAGGTGTGTCATTGGGAAGAATGGGTTCAGTGTGACAGGTGTGTCATTGGGAAGAATGGGTTCAGTGTGACAGGTGTGTCACTGGGAAGAACGGATGTTAGTTTGACAATATTTTGGATATAGTTTTCTTGAGGTAATTGTTGTATTATAAGTCTGATGCAAAGGCGGCAATATATTGTATTAGTATGTTTAATCTGTATCTTACAGTGATAGTTTGGGGGCAAATTATTTATTGTATCGGTAAGGCATTGGAGGGTCCTTGGTTGTTTTTTGGCCTCGATGATACATTTGCGTAAGCAATTAACATGTCGTCTATATATTCTAGAATGATTCCATTTTTATATATGTAAAACACTTTAAAAAGTAAAGGTGCACTATGTGAATTATAGTTTCTGTTTGATATGTAATATGTAATTGTTTATTTGTGTAAGTAAGATGTAATTGTTTATTTGTGTAGTTTATTTATTGCTGTGCCTATTTTGCAGCTCCAAGCTAGTATATCATAGTTGAGGTTTGACATAGATAGCGAAGAATATATTATATTTAGGATGCATACTGGAACATAGTGTTTTAATCTAGAGAGAAACCCACATATACTACATATTTTAGTTTGTTGGCTATACAATTTTGATGGAGAGACCATGTTAAGCTGGAGCATATTTTGTCTCCAAGAAATTTTAATTGTGTCGCCCGCTCAATTGGCATATTATTGATTTTAATGTTAGGTATTTCATTGTTCTTAATTTTCTCTGAACAATCTTCATTTTTTTCTCGGCATTCAGGGGCAATTCATTTACTGCTAACCAGACTGTTATTTTAGCCAATTCTGCATTTATTTTGTCGGATGTAGCCGAATCATTTGTTTGGTCGGTTGTAAAGGTACTCAGTGTGTTCAGCAGGGTGGTATCATCTGTAGCCGACTCATTAGCGTCGTCGGTTGTAAAGGTACTCAGTGTGTTCAGCAGGGTGGTATCATCTGTAGCCGACTCATTAGCGTCGTCGGTTGTAAAGGTACTCAGTGTGTTCAGCAGGGTGGTATCATCTGTAGCCGACTCATTAGCGTAGTCGGTTGTAAAGGTACTCAGTGTGTTCAGCAGGGTGGTATCATCTGTAGATGAGTCATTAGCCTGGTCGGTTGTAAAGGTAGTCAGCGTGTCCAGCAGGGTGGTATCATCTGTAGATGAGTCATTAGCCTGGTCGGTTGTAAAGGTAGTCAGCGTGTCCAGCAGGGTGGTATCATCTGTAGATGAGTCATTAGCCTGGTCGGTTGTAAAGGTAGTCAGTGTGTTCAGCAGGGTGGTATCATCTGTAGATGAGTCATTATCCTGGTCGGTTGTAAAGGTAGTCAGTATGTTCCGCAGGGTGGTATCATCTGTAGATGAGTCATTAGCCTGGTCGGTTGTAAAGGTAGTCAGTGTGTTCAGCAGGGTGGTATCATCTGTAGATGAGTCATTATCCAGGTCGGTTGTAAAGGTAGTCAGTGTGTTCCGCAGGGTGGTATCATCTGTAGATGAGTCATTATCCTGGTCGGTTGTAAAGGTAGTCAGTGTGTTCAGCAGGGTGGTATCATATGTAGTCGAGTCATTTGTTTGGTCGGTTGTAAAGATAGTCCGTGTGCTCAGTAGGGTGGTACATCTGCATACGTCATTGAACAAAAATGTATTCTTACTGTCGCTAGATCATCGATGTATATCGAAATAGTAATGACCCTAGAATCGAACCTTGAGGGAAGTTTTGTAAAGATGCTGCTGAATTCTACATATTGTGTCTGTGCAGTAGATAGTTTAAAACCATTCTAATTCAGTGATGTTTTAAGCAATAATGTTCCAGTTTGTTGTCCATTGTGTAAAAAACCTTTGACAGATCTAGAAATACTGCCAGGTAAACCTCTTTCGTCAAGGTATAAGACTATTCGATCAATTAATTCAGATATAGCCAGTTCAGTAGAATATTTAGCTCTGAGGCCATGCTATTATGTTAAAGTGAAACCAAAGGCATTTGGGGGGCCTTTGTACCCATAGAAGTACTTCAAAACTAACCATTTGCAGCTATTATCAAGACTACTACGCAAGTGGTTAACCTCGTTGAACACAGAAAATCTGTTTTGCATGGGCAGCGCCATATTTGTTCAGAATCCTACGTCAAGAGAGCTGATTAGATTTCCCAAAACTCCAACTTTAAGCGCCTGATCGTAGATGTAGACTACTTCATACTTATTTGGCAAGATGTGACAGTCCATTAATTGCTTACTAACCGCCTCGAGTTCCGATTTGACAGTTCTCTTGATTAAGTGTTTGCGTTGCGTCGAAGCCTTCGACTGAGGTACCTGCTGGGATATTGTCCGTATCGCTTCAGTCTTTAACGTTCTCCGTCGCGCCGACGTTTTGAAGGATCTTGACCCATCAGTTGATGACAATATATCATCTTCAAAACACGACTCTTCAAAATGGGCCGACCAAAGTCTATCATATCGCGTGGGCTTCCAACCAGCCCGCCCGCAATTGTGAATTCATGGTTTCACTACTGTCCATCAGGAAACTCTCTATACGTCGCTGAATTATGTTTACACCTGAACGCTGTACACTACAGCATTGTAAGAGTTTTTGCTGCGTGTAAATCAAATATAAAAGCAAATAAAATGTAACTGCACATCTCAACCACGTCAAAATGCACGCGATCTGCACAACCTACGTCACAGCCGCGTCGGGGGTTAAGTCGCTGCTTGCTGCTGATTGGTCAAAATTGCATTAAAGTATATGTCAGCCACCACGAAAAAATTACATTAAACAAAAGGGGATCGTGCTTCAGCTACACTTCCTGGTGTGTTACACAGTAATTTTAGATATGTGTAATTAAAAAAAAATCATAATCTGACATAACTGCATTTGAGCAGGCACATTGACAAGTTTGCTGGTAGAACATGTTGGCAGTGTAACTGTGGATTTTTAGATGACTTCAATAGGCGGAAGGATTTTTGGCAATTTTCATGTTTCATTTCATTTCAGGAATTCATGCAGAAATTGGTAAAACTTGGGGGGTATGGTACGTTCAGGCATTTTAAATGAGTTAGAAGTACGAGCCTTTGACTAAACTCAATCAGCATGTCATTGAGATGATGACAACGTCAGGAAAGAAGTTTCAGAATTATTGATGGTCCAGTTTTCTAATAATCATGCAAAACGTTAACATGGTCGCCAATGGGAAACGTAACAGTAGGCTGAACCCAAAAGGTGGGCATTGTCCAGCGGCATGCCGATCTGCTGCAGGTCGGTGTCAATGGTGCAGGGAAGGCCTGTTCAGGGTCGGCCGCGATATCCATTGAGTCTGTCCGTTTGGCTATATGCGGACTTTGCTTGGTTTGTAGGCGCCACCTCATTATTGCGTGAAGTGACGTAACATTATTTTATTCCCCGAGCATAATTAAACCATTTGTAAGTGCACAGACAATAAAGTCTTGTCAAATAGCTGACATGGATTACTGCTGCTGTTTATCTTGCTAGAACAACCAGGAATCTAACAACTTGTTTATTCAATTTATATGAAAGACATTACAAAAGGCATTACTTTATTTCAGTATTCCATCATATTACAACTATGTAACTGAATTGAGTAACTTAGATTTATTGGATTTGTTAATTAAGTATACGAACAAGAAGATACAAATTGGAATGTTTGAAAACTGTTTGTGATATGTATGTACGTATGGGACAACTTGTTTTTGATTTATTGGGTATATCGGGCCTTTCCATTGGCTCACATGCACTTAGCTATAAGTGATGTTTTGCATAGAACTAAAGTTCATCAATCATCTTATTTCATTAATCTCAAATTACGTCTAAATTAAATATATCATACTTCATATTTTAATATTTTTGCTGTAGCATATTTATCATTACAAATTGTATAAACAGGAATTCGAAAATGCAGGAACAAAACTGATATTTATAAGTATTTAAAAAAATCTAACGTCTATTTAAAATATACCATAAAAATACCCCTGCAATGTTGATTTTTGGCATGCCAATAAATTAGCAAGTGAACATCGCTCTACATTTAAGCATCACTCCATCACAGACGGCCAAATGACTTCATCGCAATAAATGCCAATGGAGAAGACTAGTGCATCTGGACATTTCTAGGCAGGAATTATATAATGCTGGATTTGCTGAGAGACCAAACAATAACTCATGTTCCAATGGATGATGTACAATAACGTGTTTGGTTTGTATTGTCACAATACAAATCATGTGTGACAACGACAAATGTTATCATAATTTTCAGTCACAAATAAACATCGATACATATTGTGAAACAATATATATATATATATATATATATATATATATATATATATATATATATATATATATATATATATATATATATATATATATATATATATATACACACTCCTACTTCTAAATGAGGCCTAACTGATTCTATATTCAGAAGTTTAATAAGCTCTTTTTCCATATATAATACATAACTCAATGTGTCTGTTTATATGTCTGTTTGTATGTTGTGTCTTATACACGGCCGCATTTGTGGGCCGCATTTGTGGGCCGACCCGGACGAAATAACAGCCTTTCTGACGGACATAGGGGTCGGATGTGGAACCATCCCCACGGGGCCCCCGGGGGGGGGTTAGGTCACAATTTCAAAAAGGCTGTAGCGGAAGTTGCGGAATTATTTTGATGTCCGTGTCATCGTAAAGATAATAATTATGCCTACAAATTTGCCGGATGCATGCAGCAATTTGAAATACTTTTCAAGCTATTAGAGTTTTTATATAGTACCAGTCTTTGATGTGGCACTATATGTAATGTTTTCCCGTATAACAACTGATGCATTAAACATAATATATGCAAAATACAACGAAATATTCGAGAATACGGATTCATTGATCAATACAATTCTTCCGAATTCTATACTTTCAACATAGTCCTTCTCAATAATAAGCAGCCACACCCCGAATCAGGATCTGCCGGTTGTTTATTATCATTTGGAAAGGTATTTGATGTATTCGTGGCAATCAGCGAGGCCACGTCGGTCACACTTGCAGGAGCAACAGACTTCACGACGACGACTGTTCCCGTACCAGTTTCTTGTAACCCGGCATGTGCAACACCCGTACTTGCATCTCTTACTGCAGCGTTTCACTGAAACCAGACAATGTCTCAGTTTATTACCACACATTAATGCACGTCCTATACATAACTATGCGCGTCGGCTTCGAAATCAATGTACATTTATATTTGAATCAATAAATGCACAACTAATATATATATATATATATGTATATGTATATGTATATGTTTATATATATATATATATATATATATATATATATATATATATATATATATATATATATAATATTTTGTGTGCTGACAATAAGGAGCCAGTTCTGTTGCTGCCACGAATCTTGTGCATCGTTAAGAGCTATGTGTCCATACATGCGTATCGTTCTTCGGTGACGTGCGTCAGTACTAAATTTCGTTGATGTAAAACATGTGTGGTGCATATGTTGTGCTGCATCATATTTCAGAGAGCAATGTTTCCCAACCTTCTTGGTTTCATCGGACACTTATGATTGTTGTCAGATAATCCACATGATCCTTTGTGTCGATGATATTACGAGCGGAGTTAAAACAACTGTCCATTCCATCGTAACAAATCGGTCTCTTATAGTCTTGCAAGCAATTACCATAATCATACATATATTGTTAAACACGGAACACAATACATTGCCACGATATCATATGTGATAATCTCTGTAACTTCTGTCAAAAACATACCCTTTTCAAGTTGAATGAATTGACATTATATACCCATTAACATGTAAAATATGCATTGCTCCATGACATAGATTAATTCATTAACACATTTGATTGATCCATTACCTCTCAGTTGCTACTCTTTATTATAACAAGGCGTTTTAAGATATGAAATTATATATATTTATGCAACCAATAAGTGTGAATTGTGAAAATATATCCTTACTTTGCGTGCGTATGACACATAAGGCTTCGAATTGGTCTCAAGGATGGTATACTGGCAAATTTATTGAGTGAGACAGAGAGTTAGATTATGTCTACGTTGGTTCAACACATCAACTGCCGCACGGAGGATTAGAACCAGTGTAAAAACAACGTAAGAAAACAACAGTAAAGAACCATACACAATGAAGGAGGTTGATTTCTATCCAAGCTGACATGCGTTCTTGTGTTACACGAATTCCAAACTGGCGTATGGCATGCAGTTGAACATTGATATGACGTACGCTAACACGCCTCTCATGTGCATTACTCATATATAATATATTGTTTTTTTTTACACCAAGGGGTTCTCTCAAGAAAACACTTACCTCTTGTTGCAGTTTTGTAGACGAGTCGTCCCGCTGTTTCGACGCGGCTTTACATGTTCTTATGCAGTGAGTAACATCAGCCGGTCGATACACCAGAATAATGCCACAACTTTCCTGTTAACGGTTCGGGTACGGTACGTAATACGCGTGTAAGGGAAGGCCTTGTTAGTTGAACCATGTTTCGTTATTGTTCATATGTAGGACATAATCATATATCTAAGTCAACATTGTCTTTACTCGCATAAACTATGATTATTAGAACATGAATTTAGCCCAAGATAATACATCTAGTATCTAGTCGATACTATATCCCTACTACACAACATATAGGTAACGTCGCACTCAGAAAAATAACATAACAGTACACAATGTGATTCTCACATGTTGACCTCTAGTACTATCCCACTGCTATATATATAGCATCGCACTTATGGCGGTAACAGTTGTAGACACACCACGATGTGGGTGCACTCCTGTCGTCATTGCGGTGACGTGTTCGAACGTTATATCGACCTACGTCGTCACGTGGAGAGTCACGCAACCCCATTTATCGATCAGCACACGGAGATACACGTTTGCGAGAGATGCGGTCTATCGTTCACGAGACGAGACAATCTACAGAGACACGCGAGAACCACGTGCTGTCTTAACGTAAAGACGACGTACAAGAGATGCGGACGTGCGTTCGCTGCACGTGATCGTCTGAAGAGACACATCAGACGTTGCAATGACAAACCACCTGTACCGAAACTTTCGAGACCGGCGACGACGACGGAAACCATCCCACTCATCGAAGATACCGTCCTGCCCCCTTGTAGACTTCCGTTCTCCAACGACCTGTCGACCGATCTGCAAGACGTCATTCGCGAGCACTGGTCTACCATACGTACATCCGTGGCACGAGGAACAATCACCGATTGACAACTCTAGACACGTACGCGTTACGGGACCCTTTAATTAGAATGTTCCAAGAGCAGACACCTGCATTCAAAATAAATCTGAGTTACGGTTTCGTGCTGAGGAACAAGGAAACGGGACGGCACAGGTGTTATCACAGGTGTTATCACAGGTGTTATCATTCGTCCTGTAACTGTTGCGGACGGTACCTGGACGAACCCAGTCTGATCACCAATGATCTGATCACGTTGCCGATTTAGACGCGTTTCTAGAACGCATCCGACGTGTTGCAATGGGCCATCACTAAAAGACCGGACACGAGGTATGTGTGCGAACTCATGACGAATGCCACTTTCTTCATCAATTGTATCATCAGCCATCCGATCGGTTGCGTCGGCTTGATCCTTCCTGCCAACATCAAAAAGAACACAGAAGTCATCGGTCTAGAAAGGGAACCCAACCATTCCAAGAGGTACCTGGCCCTGCATCGAGGATGTGACGTACGTCGGTTGGAACCGGCGGTGAAGACGCTGTACGAAGCGTACAATGACACCGGCGGGACACCCATACAAGATTTCATCGGGGCACGCTCGAGGACCTCTATCGCGTAGAGAGCATGTTCAAAACGAACGTGTGCGTGTACAAGCTTGTAGGACGACTGACGACGATGGAAATACGACTGCCGAACTCGTCCGACGATCCTTGTGTCACAACCCAGAGACGTTGAACGCACCCTGCACGAGATGCACTTTTCCTACATCCAAGTCGTGTACTGTCATTCGTATCGGTATCGAAAGTATGGCGACTGCATATGGAAAAGATCGTAGCTACTGCAACGACACGAGGGCTAGTGCACGGGTGGTGTACGCCGGATCTATCCGGGAGGCGTGTGCCATACGACACCGTCTGTATTCCAACGTCTGAACGACGAGAACATTCGAGTTCCCGAATCGTTGCGCTATTACCCGTACGTGCCACGTTCGACTTTGTGTGTTGCTTTGATACCACGCAACTTCCGTCGGATAGCGGAAGTTGCGTGGTATCAAAGCATAATTGTGTAAATGTGATTCAGTAATTCGTTATTTACTAACAATATACTATAAATTGATGTTTACTATTAATATGTACACGTTACTTTGACATAGGGGAAAAGTTATCAATAAGTAAGACACTTAGATTTTCTCCCTTTCCATTTGAATTACTGACATTTGAAATGTGTATATGTTGTATATTTCTATTTTCATTTGGAAATAAAGAACCGATTTGATTTGATTTGATTTGATTTGTTGAGTATACATTCGGCGCTCCACGTAAACCTCGCCTAGTGGGAGCGGCTGTCGTGGTTTCGCCGTACTGTCACGTGGTTTCGCCGTACTGTCACGTGGTTTCGCCGTACTGTCACGTGGTTTCGCCGTACTGTCACGTGGTTTCGCCGTACTGTCACGTGGTTTCGCCGTACTGTCACGTGGTTTCGCCGTACTGTCACGGACTGCGCGTTTGGTAATGTCACCAATGTTTTGCCATTAAACCTATACTTTTTATTACCTGGTTGAGTGTATTGGATATATACCGTAGTGTGGACTTTACTAACTGGCGCAGGACGAGTCCAACAGCCTGGTCCGGTACTTGTCTGGAATATGGGCCCACCTCAATTTCGAAGTTATTAACGTGCAATATGTACAGTTATCATGAACTAGGGAACGTGTAAATTATTAAACACAGTGTGCGTAAAAACACATTTAATGACCTTTTGCGAAGCTAGAATACACATATTTAACCTGCATTGAGAGCCATATTGTCCCCTTTATTCGCAAGATGGCGACACTTAGACCGAATTAAATATGGATCAGGGCCCACTTCATTGTCGCCGTTAGACATGCAATATGTATAGTAACCATGCACAATGCGTGCACAATGCATACGGAACTACGGAACATGTAAATTACTAAACATGGTGTGCATAAAAACAATTTTAATAACCTTTATCGGTGCTCGAATTCGCATATTTATAGAGTCTAAATAGCTTAATGTTAATAACGCCGGCGAAATTGAGATGGGACCGGATTAGCAAGATTTGCCATCCAAGCCAAAGGCCCAGATGGCAAGTGGACAAGGAAACCATTGGCTTATCGAGAATCCAGCAATGTTCCTGTGTCAAATAAATAATAAAATTACCTTAATAGTTTATATTCGTGTTGGTAGGTATTGCAAACAGGGTGGGGATGTTCATATTAAAACTACAATATATGCATCTTTGGGAACAGTGATTTACGAACTGTGCTATTAACAGTATAACACTAGTGAATGGTAAACAGCTCGGAGACAGACATGGGCAGCAATGGAGACAGACATGGGCAGCAATGGAGACAGACATGGGCAGCAATGGAGACAGACATGGGCAGCAATGGAGACAGACATGGGCAGCAATGGAGACAGACATGGGCAGCAATGGAGACAGACATGGGCAGCAATGGAGACAGACATGGGCAGCAATGGAGACAACCATGGGCAGCAATGGAGACAGACATGGGCAGCAATGGAGACAAACATGGGCAGCAATGGAGACAGACATGGGCAGCAATGGAGACAGACATGGGCAGCAATGGAGACAAACATGGGCAGCAATGGAGACAGACATGGGTAGCAATGGAGACAGACATGGGCAGCAATGGAGACAGACATGGGCAGCAATGGAGACAAACATGGGCAGCAATGGAGACAGACATGGGCAGCATTGGAGACAGACATGGGCAGCAATGGAGACAACCATGGGCAGCAATGGAGACAGACATGGGCAGCAATGGAGACAGACATGGGCAGCAATGGAGACAGACATGGGCAGCAATGGAGACAGACATGGGCAGCAATGGAGACAGACATGGGCAGCAATGGAGACAGACATGGGCATCAATGGAGACAGACATGGGCAGCAATGGAGACAGACAGACATGGGCAGCAATGGAGACTGACATGGGCAGCAATGGAGACAGACATGGGCAGCAATGGAGACAGACATGGGCAGCAATGGAGACAGACATGGGCAGCAATGGAGACAGACATGGGCAGCAATGGAGACAGACATGGGCAGCAATGGAGACAACCATGGGCAGCAATGGAGACAGACATGGGCAGCAATGGAGACAACCATGGGCAGCAATGGAGACAGACATGGGCAGCAATGGAGACAAACATGGGCAGCAATGGAGACAGACATGGGCAGCAATGGAGACAGACATGGGCAGCAATGGAGACAGACATGGGCAGCAATGGAGACAGACATGGGCAGCAATGGAGACAGACATGGGCAGCAATGGAGACAGACATGGGCAGCAATGGAGACAGACATGGGCAGCAATGGAGACAGACATGGGCAGCAATGGAGACAGACATGGGCAGCAATGGAGACAAACATGGGCAGCAATGGAGACAGACATGGGCAGCAATGGAGACAGACATGGGCAGCAATGGAGACAGACATGGGCAGCAATGGAGACAGACATGGGCAGCAATGGAGACAACCATGGGCAGCAATGGAGACAAACATGGGCAGCAATGGAGACAAACATGGGCAGCAATGGAGACAGACATGGGCAGCAATGGAGACAGACTTGGGCAGCAATGGAGACAGACATGGGCAGCAATGGAGACAGACATGGGCAGCAATGGAGACAGACATGGGCAGCAATGGAGACAGACATGGGCAGCAATGGAGACAGACATGGGCAGCAATGGAGACAGACATGGGTAGCAATGGAGACAGACATGGGCAGCAATGGAGACAGACATGGGCAGCAATGGAGACAAACATGGGCAGCAATGGAGACAGACATGGGCAGCATTGGAGACAGACATGGGCAGCAATGGAGACAACCATGGGCAGCAATGGAGACAGACATGGGCAGCAATGGAGACAGACATGGGCAGCAATGGAGACAGACATGGGCAGCAATGGAGACAGACATGGGCAGCAATGGAGACAGACATGGGCAGCAATGAAGACAACCATGGGCAGCAATGGAGACAAACATGGGCAGCAATGGAGACAGACATGGGCAGCAATGGAGACAGACATGGGCAGCAATGGAGACAGACATGGGCAGCAATGGAGACAGACATGGGCAGCAATGGAGACAGACATGGGCAGCAATGGAGACAGACATGGGCAGCAATGGAGACAGACATGGGCAGCAATGGAGACAGACATGGGCAGCAATGGAGACAGACATGGGCAGCAATGGAGACAGACATGGGCAGCAATGGAGACAGACATGGGCAGCAATGGAGACAACCATGGGCAGCAATGGAGACAACCATGGGCAGCAATGGAGACAGCCACGTTCAGCAACGAGGTCACTTTGTGGAGGGCGACACTGAACATAGATATGTATGTGTTGTGCATTTGTAAAATTAAGACAGGACACGGATTCATTGTCTGTATACAAGAATGCAAGTCTCAACCCTCTCACGGTATTTCAGTTTACCATTGTGAAACTGTGTGAATATTTTGTGAATTTGACAGCTCCCTCCCCCACAGACTTTGCCCTATTTTGCCGATAGCATATCGACCATGTTATATCCGATCAACCAGGAGAGCGTATTGTTTGCAATATGATGAACCGGAGATTACATTGTTTGCTAACTAGGCTGAACATGACGGAATTGTCACAGAAGGGCCTACTTGTACCTACCGAATATATGGCTTTGTGTTAAGTTGAAATAAAACTTATCTGCGTAAACTATTAATCTCAAGCGTAAACATGAGCTTGTGACCCCACGTGTCTTCGCAGTGGATTATCTTTGCATTAGAAAGATCATGTGTCGCAGCGGTATTAACATCCACCTACCAGTAGGTCGATATAACCAGTACAACATGGGCTTCATATTTAACCGAAGTTTACTAAAATGATATATAAACAGTGCTGCATTGTAAGAGTTTCTATGTGTATTGGTAACTAGACTGAATGCACCGAATAATGCCGAGCGTGTTAATATCGTGTTTTGGTCGACACCCTCTGCATTTTATGCTCACATCAACATATATGATTTTGTTCGCACATGCATATACTAAATATAGTCATTTCTCACAATTATTGTTGGTGTTCAAAATTAATAACATACGTATATATTACACTAATGAAACAAAGGATAGTTTATGTATTGTCTTCACTATCATAACAAATCAACCTTTAACACAACACTGTTTTGACATCATATTGATAACTACGGCAGTGTGTTTAACCTGGCGCGTTTTGAACCTAGGTTAAAAACAGAGCAGTACCCAAGTTCAACTATGATCGATTTCTCATAAAATCATGTTATAGGCCTATAGTTGAATGCCAAAATTTTATTCAGGCTTTGGATCAAATGATTGTTATATGTGTTTATGAATGTCAACCAATTTTGAACTTAGGTTCATAACACTACCTATTGTTTCGAACGGGGGAGTGTTTCGAACGGCCTTTGCCGGCTCCACGTTCTCGTTGCTACGCTGTCCATGTCACGGTTCTTGTATCGACAAAGTTTGCCTCATACATTTATAATCGGTAACGTGGTCGCCGGGCGCGGACCGGTTGCTACGTGGCCGCGTTGCTGGGGCAGATCCGCGCCGTTGTCGGAGGTCGGCAGTTGGCGAGAGAGTGTGTCCGTCTGTGTGCCCAGCTCGCTGAACGGTCCGTGAACACTGGACGGTATGTCGTGCGAAACTGCATCTGACGTGTGACATTTACTTCAACGACTGTCGCCTGGCTTGATGTTGGAAGTCGATGCCGTGATATTCCAACTGAAGACTTATTTCAAGTACGGCAATAAGGGTGAAATATCCCGATGTTCTCTTCGTTGTATGGTCTAAAACTACAGCTTGGAGCGTCGGGCGAATCGTTGAAATATCAAGACAATTAAGTGGAAAGCAATTTTCAAAGATGACTAGGATCTAGACAGACATTGGTCGCCAGAGAAAGGTACGAGACACACAAATACATATCAATACCGATACATCGAAATCACGATCTAGCTGACGTTGTGTCAAAATTTCATGTTGTATATGTGTGTATGTGGTGCCGTGTGACAAACGACGGGTGTCGTCTAGCTGAACAACGGGTGTCGTCTAGCTGAACGACGGGCTGCGCTATACGAGAACGTTGTGAAACAGCATTCGTGCTAACACCAGAATTTTATTTTAGTTGTGTCGCTGGACTGAGTAACTGACAGGACACTAGACATGGCTGAGCCTGTCTTATTTCTTCCTGTCTTAGAGACCGAGAACATCGGCGACAAACTGTTCAGTCCGCTGTCGTTACGTCACATCCGAGCGATCAACATAAGAGAGCGCGTCCGCCTCAACGATGTGCGCCGTGACATTGACCTTGCTTGCAGAATGACCGTCTTTGAAATTGAACATGCCTCGAAGTTAATGCGCAAGCGCCAAGAGAGACTGCGCGCGCAGCTCCAGTCGCGGAAAGGCCGAACAACCGCAACGAGCAGTGGCGACCCCATGCGGTTTACGAGGTCGCAAACCTGGCAGGGGAAGGTGAAACCCTTGCATCACTACAACGGAGCTACCTTTACGCCGCTTGTTGGAGGCGGAACTGTTCGTCGGAACAGCGGAGGCAAGCGGCCAGACAAACGCCTCGGGTGCGCTGGGAACGTTATTGCATTCGGCAGTGAGGGCGACGTAAACTACAACCGAGCTCCAAACGCCGCTGCCAATCCGAACGTAACCACGCTGCCGTTGGTGGTCGTACAGTCTCCCGATGAAGATTCCACCGATACGCTATCGCCGGAAGCACATGACGAGCACGCGACACCTGGCGGCGATGATTCGTCGCATCTCCTCTCGGCGACACTGCGGGCGGAAGACACGGTGCGAGGGGGTGCGAGGGGTGCGAGGGGTCTCCGCGTTCCTGCCATGAGGATCGGCCCGAAAGGTATATTTGTACACGTGACCGAGGGCGAGGATGAGACGGAAACACCAGACGGTGTTCTTCCGGGCAGAATCGGTATCGCCGACAAGGCTATACTCTCCTGGGAGAAAGACCCAAAAAAAGACATGCCTGATATTACACATACTTCCGGCGATGCATACCAGAAAATACGCCTGTTTTCGGGAGGAAAACAAACCGATAAAACAAAAAATTCCGACGAGAAAAAACTAAACTATCGAACACCTCTGGAACGAACAGGTCAAGCGGATATTACGCCTACACAAACATCCGGCGAAACCGACCCGAAGATTGGAACACTCCAACAATACTCTGATACTACAGACACTTCGTGCGAGACAGATACTAACAACCGCCAGCTGTTGAGTCAACACATGTTCTCACTTCCCCCGCTATATTCCCTCAAGCCGGGCAGACATCGCTGGCGGGATTTGAGCGGAACCATGACGACCGGTCACGAGACAGCAGTACCGCAGCTACGTGACGTCAAGTGGTGTCGTTATCTGAGGTACCCGTCGGGGAAAGGACGGCCGTCCGACGTGCCAGATGAATACACGTAGACCACATGCTACCTATGGTATTCATCCGTCTATCTATATAGGCGAGGTGGCCTGGTGGTTAGGATACTCAGTTGTACCTCGCCATAGACAGTGGTGGATATGTGAACGAATGGTCTTCGCGCAGTAAATGCAGCGTGGCTGATAGCTTCACATGGAAGCCGAGTTGGTGTTTGAAGGAACATGTCTGACAGGAGATGACGTGTAAAGCACGTTTCATCGGTCCTACGCACTGGATACATCACTGTATAAGAATGTACCTTTACCCTTTTTTAGATTCCCTAGGAAGATACGAACTGTGCATGCTACGTGCATTGTTGGAACACTTCTTTGTGGTGTGTAGAATTTATGTTACCATGACATTACAGCGTTGAACTGATAGCAGCAAGTCGTATCTGTTAGCGACCGCTTGCATAGAATCTCCATTCATTTGCTGTATTATCTACATTTTGAGACAGAACACTCTTATATAAACATGTGCTTAACGTTGGATTATGGCTTCACCGATAATGTACATCTAATTATTAATTCCAGCGACGCGCTCGGTCCTCCAGCTTGTATCACCAACTTGTGTAATATTGATGACTTATATCGGTAGACCGGTCGAAATCGTACAACAGGTGCAATAAAACAGACACAGTTCAACAGAAGTAAGCAAATAACGACTATTTTCCAATATTGCAAAAAGCAGACAATTGAACAGGAATCCACAACGGATAATCTGAGACCGGTGACAAATTAAGACCTTGACACGTGAAGTGCAACTTGTAATGCATGAGTGAATGTGTACGTAGACCCTATGAAATGTATATCAGTTACACAGTAATGCATGCGTGAACGTACGTAGACCATGTAGTAGGTATATCAGTTACACAGTAATGCATGCGTGAACGTACGTAGAACATACAGTATGCATGTGTATATATATATATATATATATATATATATATATATATATATATATATATATATATATATATATATATATATATATATATATATATATATATATATATATATATATATATATATATATATATATATATGTATATATATATAGGGTCTACTTACGTTCGCGCATGCATTACAAGATGTGTAATTGATATACCTACTACATGGTCTACGTACATTCAACGCATGCATTACATCTTGTAATACATGGGTGAATTGTAACAATTCATGGGTTAAGTACAACTACATTGTTTTATAAATGGACAACAGTTCATGGGTTAAGTACAACTACATTGTTTTATAAAGGGACAACAGTTCATGGGTTAAGTACAACTGCATTGTTTTATAAAGGGACAACAGTTCATGGGTTAAGTACAACTGCATTGTTTTATAAAGGGACAACAGTTCATAGGTTGAGTACAAGTACATTGTTTTACAAAAGAGGATCACTTGTTCCATCACTTCTCATTTTAGACATGGTTTCTTGCTGCCAGAGCGGGGTCAACTAGAAAGGTAAATTACAACTACACAACCTCATAAAAACTCAATTACATAACTGCAATAATAATTACAATCTAAAGAAATCAATTAACATCACACTGTCATTATAATTAATTCGACATTGAATTGAACCTGTTCAACAGCCCGTATTGAAGGCAGAACGTGTTTTAGTTCACGTCCTCTGTGGAATTGAAACGAAATACACTGACACACATTGTATATTAATGTTTTGTGCTAGGTTGTCTATGCCCTTACTTCGCTGACGTCACACAGTGTCACGTGAATGTGATGAAGCAGGGCTACGGTCGCTACGTGATTAAATAGTTATACATTGGAAATGTTATGTAGTTGACACAGGTTGTTAGTGTAACACATATATCAATAAAGTGTGGTTGCACAGGAATTACGCTTCATTGTCTTCAACAATGGTAACACAACTGTGTCTTTGTACGTGATATGGTAGTCGACGACTGGTGTAGTTCTGCTGTACAACAATACTATTGTTTTACAACCACTATGACGGCGCCGTTGTACCGCACGTTTTCCAATATGAACTTTGTAATCGACGAGCAAGGACCGCATTGTTGGTTACGCATTTGTCATTTTCGTCCAACTTTTTTTTAATTGCAGTGAGTTAATGTGAGACACGTCGGCTATTAGTACACTGGTAAAGCTTGGATTGTGTAGGCAGAATAATGGAAAGGGGGTCAAAGTTCACATTATACCTTTGCCATTCCTGAACGTACGGTTTCAGTCTGTAACATAGATGCTAGCCCTGAACAGTGCACATCTGTAACACTGGTTAAAAAATCCGTAAGATAGCAAACGAACCCATATATTGATCTAAAGCCGATACAGTATGCTGCGCAAACTGGCGTGTATTGATTGGAATGTGTGAGAATTTGGTGCAGCCGACTGCGCACAGCTAAAATATTAACGAGAGTCGCTTTTCAGACTTGTCATGAACTGGTGATTTGTTATTCGAAGCCATTTGACAAACGTGGGCCGTGTCGCGTAGTCCCCAATACAAAAAAACCTTGTTAAAGCGTACAAAACCGAAATGAATGTCTCATTCGTCAATAAGACCACCAGATTTAAGAAAATCTGTAATACTTACTTACGGGTAAGCAGAAAGGAATGTACTGATGTACAGTTATGAAGTTACATAATGTGAAGTGTGTACAGTTATCAAGAATTTGTTTCGTTCTCATCAAATGATCAGTGACCTATTGATCGACAGTCGATACGCTCTTTAATGTCATTTATGTTTAGCGATAACGCTTCGCGATAACTCGCAACACATTAATGTGATTAGTAGTCTAATTATGTGTTGCGTGATATCTTTCAAAGTAATCAGAAAACACTAATTACAACAATCCCACAGCTCAGTTATTATGCATAGAGTGTCGGACGTAGATTAACTGTTCATCCTAATTGGAAGAACTACCTCAACAACAATTATGTAAATAATTCATCCCTAAAACAATGGTTGCCAGGGGACTCTTCATGGTGGCGCAAGTCTTTCGTTGAATTTGTTCTGCTGGTGGCCTTTTGGGAAATCAACGTTCAATCGAATATGCGTATGAAGTGTTTTTGAAGAATGCGCTTGATAACCCGTGGATGTAATTTCATACCCAAAATAATGAACATGCACTGCAGTCTCCCGGTGATATAAAAGAATATATGCATAATATACATCTGATCACATGTACACATACATACGTACGAGCGAACACACACACACACACACTCACACACACACACACTCACACACACACACACACACACACACACACTCACTCACTCACGCACATATGCACGCACAGGCACGCGCGCGCGCGCGCGCACACACACACACACAGGCACACACAGGCACACAACTCAAGTATGTATATGAATAGATAAATTACCCGTGCGTTATATTCAATGATTCGATTAGAGACAAGTTGGACACGAAGACGTACGGAAGATGAAATGTCAGCCGATGCCGAGATAAAAACCACAACATACAACTCAGAAAAGCTATTAGAGATATATAAACAAAACAAACACGATTAAAGCAAATGTTGTATTTATTTAACATACTCAATTATACCAAATGTTGAGTGTACCCATGATCTGAGTCATGCATTATATACACTGGTGTGTGTGTGCATGGCGTGGATTGTGTGTGTGCATGGCGTGTTGTGTGTGTGTGTGCATGGCGTGTGTTGTGCGTTTGCATGGCATGTGTTGTGTGTGTGCATGGCATGTGTTGTGTGTGTGCATGGCGTGTGTTGTGTGCGTGCAAGGTGTGTGTTGTGTGTGTGCATGGCATGTGTTGTGTGTGTGCATGGCATGTGTTGTGTGTGTGCATGGCGTGTGTTGTGTGCGTGCAAGGTGTGTTGTGTGTGTGCATGGCATGTGTTGTGTGTGTGCATGGCATGTGTTGTGTGTGTGCATGGCGTGTGTTGTGTGCGTGCAAGGTGTGTGTTGTGTGTGTACTTAGTCAAACTAGGAATGCACTATGCATGCATGCATAATTTATTATTGAGTTATGTCTAGGAACACTTGCCGGTCTACTGTGCGTGTATTGCTATACTGCCAAAGTCATCAGTAACCATGCCTTGTTACTTTTATACTCAGCCTGATGCCAAATTTTAAAACTTAATTAATAATGTGTGTGTGTTATTGGAGTTTGACTAAAACCACATGGCATGCACACACAACACGGATCATACAAAACCACATGGCACGCACACACACACAACACGGATCATACAAAACCACATGGCATGCACACACACAACACGGATCATACAAAACACGAAACAGAATGTGGAAACAACACATCTTCAGAAATGAAATGTCCGTTTATCTGTTGCCTCTACATGGACACGTACCCCAAACATAAGAAAGCAGAATGGAGTTATATTCTACTTTGATAACCAACATCATTGTTGCCACCGATGAAGGTTCTGACAACAAGAATACCACGGCAGGAACGGACATCATCAAACTGTTTTCCTTGTTTCATATCCAATACAATTAAAAAGATTACAAATGACGATTCTTAGAACAAAATATTAATTAGTCACAGTATCTTGTAGTAGGACACCTTCCAACAGTAATGCGTGACATTGCATCAATGATAAAACGAAATGTTTTTTCCACTCGTTTACGCATCTTGCAGCGAAGTGTGTTTCGCTGTTACTCAAACTTGTAGCCGAGAGCATCGAAGCCAGTGTCTAGCAGAGTAATGGACGATTCACGGAACTTCTGCAGGAATTTCTGTAGTTCTCCACGTTGGAACACCTACAAAGAACGATTGAAGTGAATGTTGGTTCAAGGGTCTTGTCACCATCAGTGTCATCCGGTGTTAATAGCGTAGAACATTTGTCACAGTCTACGCCACAAGATCACAGTAGGCAGTAGGCATATAATTACTATGATTGCAAAAATTCATCTAATTAATTATAATATTGACTACTATTCTAGGTCAATGCAAAAATAGCCAAATGTTTAAACATACAATTTGTAAATATAAAAATTTTAATATGAAATTCCCATTAAACTACCAAAATAGGACTATTTGCTTATCAGCTACTAGTTGTCAGCCACTGTCAGTGGGTCACGGTGACATAGTGGTTAGAACACCAGACTCTCAGTCACTGTCAGTGGGTCACGGTGACATAGTGGTTAGAACACCAGACTCTCAGCCACTGTCAGTGGGTCACGGTGACATAGTGATTAGAACACCAGACTCTCAGCCACTGTCAGTGGGTCACAGTGACATAGTGGTTAGAACACCAGACTCTCAGCCACTGTCAGTGGGGCACGGTGACATAGTGGTTAGAACACAAGACTCTCAGTCACTGTCAGTGGGGCACGGTGACATAGTGGTTAGAACACCAGACTCTCAGTCACTGTCAGTGGATCACGGTGACATAGTGGTTAGAACACAAGACTCTCAGTCACTGTCAGTGGGGCACAGTGACATAGTGGTTAGAACACCAGACTCTCAGTCACTGTCAGTGGGTCACGGTGACATAGTGGTTAGAACACAAGACTCTCAGTCACTGTCAGTGGGGCACGGTGACATAGTGGTTAGAACACCAGACTCTCAGTCACTGTCAGTGGGTCACGGTGACATAGTGGTTAGAACACAAGACTCTCAGTCACTGTCAGTGGGGCACGGTGACATAGTGGTTAGAACACCAGACTCTCAGTCACTGTCAGTGGGTCACGGTGACATAGTGGTTAGAACACAAGACTCTCAGTCACTGTCAGTGGGGCACGGTGACATAGTGGTTAGAACACCAGACTCTCAGCCACTGTCAGTGGGGCACGGTGACATAGTGGTTAGAACACAAGACTCTCAGTCACTGTCAGTGGGGCACGGTGACATAGTGGTTAGAACACCAGACTCTCAGTCACTGTCAGTGGGTCACGGTGACATAGTGGTTAGAACACCAGACTCTCAGTCACTGTCAGTGGGGCACGGTGACATAGTGGTTAGAACACCAGACTCTCAGTCACTGTCAGTGGGTCACGGTGACATAGTGGTTAGAACACAAGACTCTCAGTCACTGTCAGTGGGGCACGGTGACATAGTGGTTAGAACACCAGACTCTCAGTCACTGTCAGTGGGTCACGGTGACATAGTGGTTAGAACACAAGACTCTCAGCCACTGTCAGTGGGGCACGGTGACATAGTGGTTAGAACACAAGACTCTCAGTCACTGTCAGTGGGGCACGGTGACATAGTGGTTAGAACACCAGACTCTCAGTCACTGTCAGTGGGTCACGGTGACATAGTGGTTAGAACACAAGACTCTCAGTCACTGTCAGTGGGGCACGGTGACATAGTGGTTAGAACACCAGACTCTCAGTCACTGTCAGTGGGTCACGGTGACATAGTGGTTAGAACACAAGACTCTCAGTCACTGTCAATGGGGCACGGTGACATAGTGGTTAGAACACCAGACTCTCAGTCACTGTCAGTGGGGCACGGTGACATAGTGGTTAGTTGTCAGCCACTGTCAGTGGGTCACGGTGACATAGTGGTTAGTTGTCAGCCACTGTCAGTGGGGCGCGGTGACATAGTGGTTAGTTGTCAGCCACTGTCAGTGGGGCACGGTGACATAGTGGTTAGAACACCAGACTCTCAGTCACTGTCAGTGGGGCACGGTGACATAGTGGTTAGTTGTTAGCCACTGTCAGTGGGTCACGGTGACATAGTGGTTAGTTGTTAGCCACTGTCAGTGGGGCGCGGTGACATAGTGGTTAGTTGTCAGCCACTGTCAGTGGGGCACGGTGACATCGTGGTTAGAACACAAGAACCTCAATTGAGAGAACCCGAGTTCCAATCCTTATGAAGCAGTTTCGGATTTTGGGCAATTTAATTCACGCCACATTGCCTCAACTGTATAAATGAGTACTTGATTATTGACAGTGATATGTGAACGAATAGTCTTTGGCAAAAGGCTTTCACAAAACATAATTTTATTTTATATTATTATAAAATGTACAAAGACTAAACACAACGAAACAGTAAAGTAAAATTTTTTAATGTCATCTTAAACCTGGTTTTGTTTTCCCCACAAATCAGTTCCACATACATATTCACAAAAGTGCATGTTTTGATAATCTTATCTTTATGCCACAGTGTACTTGAGGATTACGTTGCTTAGTATTTAGAAATTATCCAGCACACTGTTACACTAGTACATTTCATAAAGCGTAAACATGTCTGCTATTCCAATTAAATAATTATGTGAATGGGACATGTCAACTGATATTTCATGAAGCAACTGAATCACACCTTTCTGAAAGTGTTTCAAATGACTGGTTGAATTTCTTTGTGTTTGCGAAAATGTGCTGTAATGCTGCAACCAAAGAGCACTGCTACTGCTGCTGCTACTGGCCCGGGGGGGGCTCTTTTCAAGAAGGGAAATGTGCTGTAATGCTGCAACCAAGGAGCACTGCTACTGCTGCTGCTACTGGCCCGGGGGGGGCTCTTTTCAAGAAGGGAAATGTGCTGTAATGCTGCAACCAAAGAGCACTGCTACTGCTGCTGCTACTGGCCCGGGGGGGGGCTCTTTTCAAGAAGGGAAATGTGCTGTAATGCTGCAACCAAAGAGCACTGCTACTGCTGCTGCTACTGGCCCGGGGGGGGCTCTTTTCAAGAAGGGAAATGCAAGTTAACTGAATCTTTTTTAATTGACAAAAGCAAAGAGTACTAACAAAGTGTCAAACGTTTTAACATTATAACCCATGAATAATGTTACGATCTCAGACAAGTGATTAGTTTGAGATTACGTAATGAAAGCAGATGCCAACGAAGGTCTACCTTCACCATCGAACGCTGTAAACAGACTGCTTCGCAACTTCCGGCAGTCACTAATATGACCCAATTTTCACTCATTGCACAGAGTCTGCCAACCTCCTCTTATCTATGTGATTCACTCACCCGTATCTTTACGTTCCATAATAATCAACCAGGTAGCGTGGTGGGAAGGGTCTATTACATCAAACATTAATATCTGTCTTGAGAGATGACATTAAGTCTAGGAAGCTACTTTACGCTTCAACATTTATTTGGAAAAGTTATTATGCCATTGTTTCAGTTTTCATAAATAATTTTGTTTCATACAGTGTTGCTATACCAAATAATGTCTAACTTGTGCAACTAACATAAACTATATTTCTATTAGTATGTATTACATGTTATCCTGGATACATGTCTGTTTTGTTTTTAAGAATTATGTTCTTCTTCTGTGTATGTTTCTTTTTTATATTCACCACGTGGTGTACTCAAAGTTCTGAAGCAAAGCAATTACAGATTTGTCAGCCTGACCAGAATTATGTACATTGTATGATAGTCTCTAGAATCTCTCAAGACAATAAATCATTAGTCACTGTCATCACCTGATAGAGTTTGTGCTGCTCCGATGCAATGACATCAGCAAATTGG
This sequence comes from Lamellibrachia columna, assembly GCA_963662155.1. NCBI lineage: Eukaryota > Metazoa > Annelida > Polychaeta > Sabellida > Siboglinidae > Lamellibrachia > Lamellibrachia columna. The sequence goes on from OY759264.1 coordinate 51,576,549, forward strand.
AGACATTTCCTGAACTGCTCCGTGGAGTGGAGGATTGTGTGGAGCAAGAAGCAGAGAGGAGGCAGACACAGTTGCCGTAGCAACCGCATCTGATGCATCCGTGTCATGTCTCGCTCGCAATCCTGGCAACAGAGAGAGATTTGTGTTAAAATACTTACTGGGATACACCTGGCTATAGTGTGTAGAGTCTACAACTAGTTAAGGTTTAGAACAAAACCATTATAGTTTAGAATCAAAATAAAGTCTAGTCTAGAAACAGAGTCTATAATTAAAGATTACACTTAGTTAAAGCTTTCTTGAATGCACAGTTGATATAACTTATGAAACCCAGATTTTATTATTTTAATATACTTTATACCATGTTTTTTAAAAGCATGTGTCTAAGTTGGCAAATGACTTTGTACATGATAGTTTCATGAAATAATATACAATGATGTGAACAAGCAAAGCCCCAGTAAACAAAGATGTGAACAATGAAAGTCTCAGTAAACAAAGTGATGAACAATGAAAGATTCAGTAAACAAACAAACAACCAAATCCTCAAGTAATGTGTTTGTTTTACATATGTACAGGAAATATGAATGACTTATTTCTGCCAAACCCCACAAACTGAAATGTCAACTTCTAAGCATAGCATTGACACAGGTTACTACAGTTTGTCCTGTAGTTCGACAATATATCAACATAAAGTATGTATAAAGTGTATATTAGATGCTCGATGATTCCAAGAAGCTCCTACTAGACCGAGATAATTTTAAAAGGTACGCTCTTACATAGCGTAGTATCCAGTCCTTCGAACTGCTCAAAGCGCTTTACACTTCGCCCCGACAGACGTTTTCATTCCAACGCCATCTCAACTTCTCTGAGAAGCATTCAGCCATGCTGCAATTACTGCGTGAAGATTATTCGTTCACATATCCACCAAAACAGGTTTTCTCGATTTAGAGTCCGATTTTCTATCCACCAAGCCACTGCGCCCCAGTAAATGTGTGAGTGACTGTTTGAACTAACCACCAAACCACACTAAATGTGTGAGTGACTGTTTGAACTAACCACCAAACCACACTAAATGTGTGAGTGTCTGTCTGAACTAACCATCAAGCCACACTAAATGTGTGAGTGTCTGTCTGAACTAACCACCAAGCCACACTAAATGTGTGAGTGTCTGCCTGAATGAACCACCAAGCCACACTAAATGTGTGAGTGTCTGTCTGAACTAACCACCAAACCACACTAAATGTGTGCGTGTCTGTCTGAACTAACCACCAAACCACACTAAATGTGTGAGTGTCTGTCTGAACTAACCACCAAACCACACTAAATGTGTGAGTGTCTGTCTGAACAAACCACCATACCACACTAAATGTGTGAGTGTCTGTCTGAACTAACCACCATACCACACTAAATGTGTGAGTGTCTGTCTGAACTAACCACCAAACAACACTAAATGTGTGAGTGTCGGTCTGAACTAACCACCAAACCACACTAAATGTGTGTATGTCTGAACTAACCACAAAACCACTCTAAATGTGTGAGTGTCTGTCTGAACTAGTCACCAAACCACACTAAATGTGTGAGTGTCTGTCTGAACTAACCACCAAACCACACTAAATGTGTGAGTGTCTGTCTGAACTAACCACCAAACCACACTAAATGTGTGAGTGTCTGTCTGAACTAACCACCAAACCACACTAAATGTGTGAGTGTCTGTCTGAACTAACCACCAAACCACACTAAATGTGTGAGTGTCTGTCTTAACTAACCACCAAACCACACTAAATGTGTGAGTGTCTGTCTGAACTAACCACCAAGCCACACTAAATGTGTGAGTGTCTGTCTGAACTAACCACCAAGCCACACTAAATGTGTGAGTGTCTGTCTGAACTAACCACCAAGCCACACTAAATGTGTGAGTGTCTGTCTGAACTAACCACCAAACCACACTAAATGTGTGAGTGATTGTCTGAACTAACCACCAAACCACACTAAATGTGAGTGTGTCTGAACTAACCACCAAACCACACTAAATGTGTGACTGTCTGTCTGAACTAACCACACTAAATGTGTGAGTGTCTGTCTGAACTAACCACCAAGCCACACTAAATGTGTGAGTGTCTGTCTGAACTAACCACCAAGCCACACTAAATGTGTGAGTGTCTGTCTGAACTAACCACCAAACCACACTAAATGTATGAGTATCTGTCTGAACTAACCACCAAACCACACTAAATGTGTGTCTGTCTGAACTAACCACCAAACCACACTAAATGTGTGAGTATCTGTCTGAACTAACCACCAAACCACACTAAATGTGTGAGTATCTATCTGAACTAACCACCAAACCACACTAAATGTGTGAGTATCTATCTGAACTAACCACCAAACCACACTAAATGTGTGAGTATCTGTCTGAACTAACCACCAAACCACACTAAATGTGTGAGTATCTATCTGAACTAACCACCACTCCACACGAAATGTGTGATTGTCTGTCTGAAGTTAGTGAAGCTAATTTAATTTCTTACCGAACGTTGGTCTACCATCCATCCTCCATTCACAAATAACAGAACATTGTAGATTTTATCTTCAGTTGTCTGCAAAGGAAAACACACCCATTAAACCAGTCTCTAGAAAACACTAAATCATGTTTTATTAAACATTAAGAAAGAAAACAACTAAATAATTATATATCTATGCTATAGACAAGTAGTATGGAATGTTAACACTACCAAAATGAAACAGTTCTCAAGAACAACATTATACCTTGTTTAGTTTTGTCACTGGTACAAGATATTCACATAATCAGAATAACAGCAACTATATAATATTAAGCAAATAGTCAAACTTTTATACTAAATAATGAATACTGCAACATTTTGTTTAGTCTTTGGACACACCAACAAAAATCTAGTAGTATCTGTAAACCTTTACACATTTACTTTAATATATCAGAAACATATAACGTTAACCAGATGATACACTGCATTCATACTGCAAGCAAAATATTTCAGCTGGTTATAAAATTTTATCCTAAACTGATTTAAATGTGGCAATAATATGGCTACAGTGTACCTACTTTGGTTTGCATCATGAGTGTGTGGCGCCACCTCTCTAGTTCGTTCTCGTACTGCTTCTGCCGATGTTCGAAGGCGACACGCTCAGTGAAGCTGGCTCCTGGCGCCATCACTGGTTTCTTTGGTTTCATATCGTGGTAGTGCTCAAACCAGTCGTTGAAACTGTCGTTTGCATCCTGGATGGGAGATAGATTTTATCTGTCACCATGGAGCTGCATTTTACAATTTCATTAGCAAACACAGAAACAAATACTGATAATGTAATGTTGATTGTGTTTTCTGAGAATAATCCATCTGCCATTGTTTTGACTTGCTCCTTGAAATTATTTAGTTAACCAGGTAAAAAATTCGTATTTCATGACAACTGCTTTCATTTTTGAAAGAAGTGATTTACAATGACATGTTGGGTATCTATTCTTAGCGCACTGAAGCACTGATGTAAATTGTCCAACTGTCATGCAAAAATGTTTGCCAGGCGTGAAGTGTAAAGTGCTTGGATTTATCCTAATGCTATATTAAAACTGTACATTTACAAAAAGAACTGCACAGTGAAATACTGTCTTACCAAGTAAGCCTTAATGCAGAGATACTCGCGGATAGCGTTTTCATCCTCTGCACACAGGTCCACACTGCCCGTCTGTAATTGAAACGACAAAACTGTCACCATAGCAACATGCACTTTTGTTATGAATCACAATATTAATGCATTCCCAGTCATGGCACAATATCCATACATTTTTATAACACACTTCTAAATTGAATAACACCATTAATAATATTTAAAATTACATCACAATGAAACTTCAAACATGAAGCAAAAGAAAATGAGCTAACAAAGTGTAGGTAAGAAATCAAGAATATATCGATGGTACAGTGGGACCTCACTATTAAGGTCACCCTCATGACTGGGCCAAAATTTACCTGAATATCAAGGTGACCGTATTAGCAGACTTAATGTCCTACACTTTATTGTTATGGAAATAACTGTGGACAGTCCAAGGGTGGCCATAATGGCGAGGTGGCTGTATTACTGAGGAAACCATAATAGCAAGGTGGCCGTATTACTGAGGTGACCATAAAGGCAAGGTGACTGTATTACTGAGGTGACTGTAATGGCGAGGTGGCTGTATTACTGAGGAAACTGTAATGGCAAGGTGGCTGTATTACTGAGGCGATCATAATGGCAAGGTGGTTGTATAACTGAGGTGACCGTAATGGCGAGGTGGCTGTATTACTGAGGTGACCATAATGGCAAGGTGGTTGTATTACTGAGGTGACCATAATGGCGAGGTGGCTGTATTACTGAGGTGACCATAATGGCGAGGTTGCTGTATTACTGAGGTGACCATAATGGTGAGGTGGTTGTATTACTGAGGTGACCATAATGGCGAGGTGGCTGTATTACTGAGGTGACTATAATGGTGAGGTGGTTGTATTACTGAGGTGACCATAATGGCGAGGTGGCTGTACTACTGAGGTCACCATAATGGCGAGGTGATTGTATTACTGAGGAGGCCATAATGGCGAGGTGGCTTTATTACTGAGGTGACCATAATGGCAAGGTGGCTGTATTACTGAGGTGACCATAATGACAAGGTGGCTGTATTAATGAGGCGATCGTAATGGCAAGGTGGTTGTATTACTGAGGTGATCGTAATGGTGAGGTGGCTGTATTATTGAGATAACCATAATGGCAAGCTGGCTATATTACTGAGGTGGTTGTAATGGCAAGGTGGCTGTATTATTGAGGTGATCAGAATGGTGAGGTGGCCATTTTACATAGGTGATAGAGAAGCGAGGTCGATTGTATTGAAGAAGTAGGTGGGGCTTGAAGATCAGGCGTCAAAAACATATCATATCACAACAACATCAAACCGTTCAAAAAGATGACAGGATACAGGTGGAAGTTTTTAAAACATCCTTTTTAAAAGTGAAGGTCTACAAAAGTTTCAGGCAAAATATTTATATTTTTCAAGTTAGTAAATCACGAAAAAGGAATTCATCATGACCCGACTAGAAGAAGAAATGTGAAATATCACTCCCAACTACCTATTTAGTTTTTATCATACCAGTTAACTAGTCTAACAAAACTTTACAAAGGGAAGAAATACTGATGGTCCATATATTTAAAGGACCCTCCTCATGCTAGCTCGATTGTGCAACTTTTTGTATGTACTTTTTGTGAAATAATCAGACAAAGTATTAATGTTTGATCAAATATTACATAACCTATTCACACACTACATATCTGGACTTCACCGACCTGGAATTGTGATAGGCAAAATCAGCTGAGGACAGTGTTTTAAAGGAGATACTCATAACCTAGCACGGAAATAAAGTGGGTTAAGTAAGTTACTTGTTTCTTCCAGTTGCGTATGATGAGATCGATTGAGCCAGCGGGCAGCTTGTTAAAGACGTCTCTGGCCGCGGAGAGTTTCCTTGTACCTGAAGGACAAGCAATGATCGTTCACAACCTCGCGAGCCAGTAGTGGTAGTAGTACTACCCTACCCCTGGGTGGTAGTGGTGCTACCTAGTAGTGGTACCACTACCCTACCCCAGGGGTGGTAGTAGTACTACACTACCACTGGCAGATCGACCAGTTGAAACGTGGATTTGTCAGTTTATCCCACGCCATGTGCGAATGTGCGTTGATTCATTTGTACTTCGTCCCACTTCCTGTCTTGGCCGACGTCTTTCTGGGAACTAGACATGCTCCGACCGGCGATGACAGGCTCACTATTAACGTTAAATTCCCGTATGCGAGCCCGGTAAATCTGAGCAAACAATATCATTATTGGTGAACACAGCAACTGAAAGTTCCACATTTCAACAGGTGGATCTGCCAGGAGTAGTGATGTGGACAGAAGCCCCTGGTGGTGAGAATGGAGGTGGCAATAGTACTACCCCACACATATATCGTGTGCAATGTATGAAAGTGCGCCAAATCATTTGTAGTTCGTCCCACTTGCTGTCTTAGTGGGAACCAGACACGTGCGCCCAACATCAAAGAGCAATTCAAGGAGTGGCCTGTCATCATCCACCCGACCACAGACGATGGTCCACAGCCAATGAAAATTAAGTTCCTGTATGTAGGCCGAAGTTCAGCATAAAATCCTTGGTTAATGCAGCAATTGACAAATACACGTCTCAATAGGTCAATATGCCAGGGGTACTGATGTACTCAGCCGCCCCTGGCTCGCGAGGATGAGCAGTGAGGGCTGACTACAGACCACAGGACATCCTTCGACTGTGCGACAGATGTAGTTAAATTCTAATGAATAAGTTAATCGGGATTGTGTGTTCATGGGATCACATGATATACATATCATCTAAAAAAAATATGTTGACTACCAATTCTATGATATGCAGTAAAATTAAACAGTAATGGACAAAGTATATTTAAAGTGTGGTTCACATTTGGGCAGTCAGGATGTTGGAATATATCTACTTTATACATGACATGGTTTTAACATTTGGGCGGTCAGGATGTTGGAATAGATCTACTTTATACATGACATGGTTTTAACATTTGGGCGGTCAGGATATTGGAATAGATCTACTTTATACATATGGTTTTAACATTTGGGCAGTCAGGATGTTAGAATAGATCTACTTTATACATGACATGGTTTTAACATTTGGGCGGTCAGGATGTTGGAATAGATCTACTTTATACATGACATGGTTTTAACATTTGGGCGGTCAGGATATTGGAATAGATCTACTTTATACATATGGTTTTAACATTTGGGCAGTCAGAATGTTAGAATAGATCTACTTTATACATGACATGGTTTTAACATTTGGGCAGTCAGGATGTTAGAATAGATCTACTTTATACATGACATGGTTTTAACATTTGGACAGTCAGGATGTTAGAATAGATCTACTTTATACATGACATGGTTTAACATTTGGGCGGTCAAGAAGTTGGAATAGATCTACTTTATACATATGGTTTTAACATTTGGGCAGTCAGGATGTTAGAATAGATCTACTTTATACATGACATGGTTTTAACATTTGGGCAGTCAGGATGTTGGAATAGATCTACTTTATACATGACATGGTTTTAACAGTTGGGGAGTCAGGATGTTTGAATAGATTTACTTTATACATGACATGGTTTTAACATTTGGGCAGTCAGGATGTTAGAATAGACCTACTTTATACATGACATGGTTTTAACATTTGGGCAGTCAGGATTTTAGAATAGATCTACTTTATACATGACAAGATTAAAGTGATCACACAATGTACTTTTATAAGTTATCTCTATGAAGTTGTAATCAACAATTCAAAAGCGCCACCTACCAACAAACATTCTCATGATGGCGTTGGCCTGTTTGAGGGCCTCTGCGCGCTGACTCGCGTCAAAGACAAGCCAGTCGATGGCATTGATCTTGCTGCGATCCTCCTGAAACAAAAATATCAAAACTTACCCCAGCTGAAGTTATGAAAATATACAGAAATATTTTCGTTAAGCTTAAAAAAATGTTGGGCCACCAGCCAGTATTAAATTTCACCTCAATCCTGTGCATTGTTATATAGTTATAACAAATGACTTTGATACATTTTCAGTGGCAGCACCCACAATAACACTACACCAATGCAGATATGATTAAACATTACCAAGTGACACCAGCGTGACACATGTTTTAAAGTTTCACCAGACAGAAAAGTTTTCATATGTGCTCTTCCTCCTTGTTCCCTGCTGTACAGGGGTGAGGGTCAGGCTAAGTATTGTCGAGCCACTCTTTCTGTTCTTTCTTTCCATAGTTTTCTATCAGTCACCCGCTCTCTCCATCTTTCATCCTCCCCCAATCTTCTTGTATCCCTCCTCATGCAGTCCTCCCATCTCAGCTGAGGCCTTCCCCTTTTCCTGCGTCCTTGATGTTTTTCCACCTCAACTCTCTTTGCTAGTTTGCCTGCATCCATCCTTACCAAGTGGCCTGCCCATCTCATCCTGCTTCTCACCAGTCTTCCTGTTAGGCTGCATTGCATCCCAACCTCTTTCCTCAGGTTGTTCATCCTTCTTCTGTCCACCTTCTTTGTTCTTGTTATTCAACAAACCCAGTTGTTCTCACAAACTTGCAGTTTCTGTTGTCATATATGAATTAAAAATCCACCAGATGGCAGCAGGTTGTCACATATATGACAAAAAAAGAACAAGAACAAAAAGTTATATTTTGACCCACAAATGAGATTACACAAATTCGTGTGTGTATAGATACAATACAAATGATACAAGTTAATACGAAATGGGTACACAAAACAAAAAGAAAGGGGCCAGTGACTCCTATTAAGACAAATATGTCGCTGTCATAGGAGCCACTCATTTATATCAAATTATATTTGGCCTCTTTGCTCTCTTTTTTGTACAAAGTGTATCTCTATAATTACCTAAAATGTGTCTAGCAATATGTGTGTATGTAATACGGATGTGAATAATTTAAAGCATAGTAATAGTATACTCAAATGTATGCATTGTTTGCTATGTGTAAAACACGAGTACACACAGTATGTATCCATCCATATAATATGTATGTTTTATTAGTTGTGGTGATTTTGCTGACATAGACAGAAATTAGATACTGTACATGTGTCTTGATATTTTTGTAAGAAGAACAGTTTTAAACAGTATGCAAAGCCTCGTAAACTGTGAGCGAATATCTTTTCTACAACTAATTCTGCAGTTTCATTTATAACATGTGGCAAGTTGTACTTAAGATGTTTTTTTACAAATTCATATAAAATGTATGTATATTTTTTGTATTGCGAATACTATAACAGTGTATGTCATAATTTGAGATAAGTTGCCAGTTTAATAAGTAGACTGGCAAATTACTGTGAACATATTTATAGTAAAATTGAAGTTCTGGTAACTTTAAGTTATCTTCCATTGTCAGTATTTAAAGTTTTTTAAATAGTGGTTCTGTGTGTGAATTGAACCTGCTCAAGGTTATTATTCAAACTGCCCTTTTTTTGATTTTCATTATTCTATTGCCTTTATATCCCCATGCCATAATACAATAATTAATATGTGATAATAATAAACAATTGAATAACATATTTCTATATGTAATACATACTTTACTCTATTTAATATTCCAGTCATCTTTGAACATTTATTTTTCCAGTTTAGATTTTTGTCCAGAGTTAGTCCTCAGAAATGTTATTCATCCATTTGATCATGTTGATGTTTTCTATTTTAAGAGTAACAGTTTGCATGCCTTTGTTGGGTAGGTGAAAGACCATGCATTTAGATTTGTTTTTATTTAGTAATAGTTTATTAATGCTTAATCATTCAATCATTTTAAGGAGTTCATCACTTAGTAATGATTCTATACTTTTATTCAGTACGCTATCACTAAAATGTTTTAACGTACTAGAGAGTGTTGTATCGTCAGCATACAATATAAAACCCGTGAGATGACAGCAGCTTGCCACATGATTGTAAAATCCACCAGATGGCATCAGCTTGCCACAGATATGATTTAAAAATCCACCAGATGGCATCAGCTTGCTACATATGATTAACAAATCCACCAAATGGCAGCAGCTTCCCACATATATGAATTATAAATCCACCAGATGGCATCAGCTTGCCACAGATATGATTTAAAAATCCACCAGATGGCATCAGCTTGCTACATATGATTAACAAATCCACCAGATGGCAGCAGCTTCCCACATATATGAATTATAAATCCACCAGATGGCAGCAGCTTGCAACATGATTTACAAAGCCATCAGAGGGCAGCAGCCATACCTCGGTTGTAGCTGTCTGCTGCAGAAGTTGCATGTCCATGCTGAGTTCGACCGAGTCTGCGCTACGTATGTTCTCAACAACCAACTTAGTGATTCGGGCGACATCGAGTCCCGCCTCCTCTGCCAGGACGAGACACTGCTTCCTGTCGTCTGCCTGCTGCACACCTGGTGGTAAAAAGCAAGACAGTCATGTCTAGTTGTACAAGTACCTCTAACAAAGTTACCCACTGACTGCACACTGTGGAACCCATCCAAGTGGCACCCGTCAAAAACAGCCACCCCTTGAAAACGACCACTGTATTAATCTCTCGTTTTGTCACATCTGTACATATGTATATGTGACCAGGCTCTGTAAACAGGCCACCTTTTCTTGGTTACTTCGTTGGTTAAACGGGTTCCACGTCAACAGTCGTTTCTGTATGCTTCAACCCTGGTGGATATCATTGACAATATTTTGTATCTTAAATTTGTCGGTCAAATAAAGTATTTTTTGCATGGATCTTCCAGGGGTGAGGACAATATTTTGTATCTTAAATCACTCGGTAACATAGCTGTTTGCCAGAGCAATAAAAGCATTTAAATTTGTCAGTCAAATAAAGTATTTTTTGCATGGATCTTCCAGGGGTGATGACAATATCATCCCTGGCTCATGAGAGTGGAATTAATGCCACTAGGGTGAATGTAGTCACAAGTCAAGGTTTTTAAAACTGCACTTTAATTCGAATTGTTTCCAGAAACGAAATGTTGCCGTATTTGTGATACATTTGAAAGAATTGTAGAAGTTCCATTTTATATGCAAGAATTTGTTGATAATATTATTTACTCAAAAACATTTATAAAAATTGTAGTATTTGCTCCTTAATATCTTAGTATAATGTAGTGACAATATATCTATAAGTACTATTAATGTCCTAAGTATTAGAGCAGGCTACTCATATATAAAACATTATTAGACTTCTGTGTCCTTGTTCACTAGCCATTTGGAGCTTGTTGCTTCTTGTCAACTTCTTTTTACCATGCACTGCTAAATGCAACCACACAGAGTTATCAATACACAACACGATTTCTTGGCATAAAAAATACCAGCAGCAAAAGTTAACGAAACAAACCTTCAAGGAACTTGGCGTAACACTCGACCTGCAGGTCCTGTGGCAGCGTTGCAGTGTATGTTGCAATCAGGTCCACCTGTTTCTCCTCAATCAACTGCTTCACGTACGTCTCGAGAATGGCAATACACAGCTTCTCCTGGTGGCAAAACAGGCAACAGAAATTAGCGCTACTATCTCTTGTGTGATGAATACTGTATTTTTTCAAATTCGCTGTCCAACATGTGATATCACACTGCAAGAATGAGTTGTGTACACACCCTTGTGATACTGATTAGCGAGGCCCATTTGTCAAATTATCGTGTCAGCAGAATTGGGACTAGTTCTCGCAAACAGTTGACCCCAATTTTGAAGCAGTGGCCAATGAGTTACCAGGACAAATAGAAGAGCCCGGAGAGAGGCTGAGGGTTGTTCAGGGTCTATTCTTTTGTGACACGCCCTGCAGGTGAAGAGACCCGCAGAGCCTCTCTCAGCTGTCTTATTTTTCCCGGAAATATTTTCTCTACACACAATAGTGAAGACTGTTCACATATCCAACACTGTCTGTAGCCAGGTACTCATTTATACAGCTGAGGGAACTATGGCAATGTGGGTCAATGAAATTGCCAAAGCTTTGAAAAGGTAGCGAGACGATTCGAACCCTGTTTCTCTTGAGCGTCTGGCATTTTAAGTGCTAAACTATCTAATGTCAGTTATCAAACTCACCTCGACACTATTGCCAATGTCACTTGTCACACTCACCTCGACATTCTTGTCAATGTCAGTTGTCAAACTCACCTCGACACTCTTGCCAATGTCACTTGTCACACTCACCTCGACATTCTTGTCAATGTCACTTGTCACACTCACCTCGACACTCTTGCCAATGTCAGTTGTCACACTCACCTCGGCATTCTTGTCAATGTCACTTGTCACACTCACCTCGACACTCTTGCCAATGTCAGTTGTCACATTCACCTCGACATTCTTGCCAATGTCACTTGTCACACTCACCTCGACACTCTTGCCAATGTCAGTTGTCACACTCACCTCAACATTCTTGCCAATGTCACTTGTCACACTCACCTCGACACTCTTGCCAATGTCACTTGTCACACTCACCTCGACACTCTTGCCAATGTCAGTTGTCACACTCACCTCGACACTCCTGCCAATGTCACTTGTCACACTCACCTCGACATTCTTGCCAATGTCAGTTGTCACACTCACCTCGACATTCTTGCCAATGTCACTTGTCACACTCACCTTGACACTCTTGCCAATGTCACTTGTCACACTCACCTCGACATTCTTGCTAATGTCAGTTGTCACACTCACCTCGACACTCTTGCTAATGTCAGTTGTCACACTCACCTCGACACACTTACCAATGTCACTTGTCACACTCACCTCGACACTCTTGCCAATGTCACTTGTCACACTCACCTCGACACTCTTGCCAATGTCAGTTGTCACACTCACCTCGACACTCTTGCCAATGTCAGTTGTCACACTCACCTCGACACTCTTGCCAATGTCAGTTGTCACACTCACCTCGACACTCTTGCCAATGTCACTTGTCACACTCACCTCGACACTCTTGCCAATGTCAGTTGTCACACTCACCTCGACATTCTTGCCAATGTCACTTGTCACACTCACCTCGACACTCTTGCCAATGTCAGTTGTCACACTCACCTCGACATTCTTGCTAATGTCACTTGTCACACTCACCTCGACACTCTTGCCAATGTCAGTTGTCACACTCACCTCGACACTCTTGTCAATGTCAGTTGTCACTCACCTTGACACTCTTGCCAATGTCAGTTGTCACACTCACTTCGACACTCTTGCCAATGTCACTTGTCACACTCACCTCGACACTCTTGCCAATGTCACTTGTCACACTCACCTCGACATTATTGCCAATGTCAGTTATCACACTCACCTCGACACACTTGCCAATGTCACTAGTCACTTACCTTGACACTCTTGTCAATGTCACATGTCACTCACCTTGACACTCTTGCCAATGTCAGTTGTCACACTCACCTCGACACTCTTGCCAATGTCACTTGTCACACTCACCTCGACACTCTTGCCAATGTCACTTGTCACACTCACCTCGACATTCTTGCCAATGTCAGTTATCACACTCACCTCGACACTCTTGCCAATGTCACTAGTCACTTACCTTGACACTCTTGTCAATGTCACATGTCACTCACCTTGACACTCTTGCCAATGTCACTTGTCACACTCACCTCGACATTCTTGCCAATGTCACTTGTCACACTCACCTCGACATTCTTGCCAATGTCACTTGTCACACTCACCTCGACATTCTTGCCAATGTCACTTGTCACACTCACCTCGACATTCTTGCCAATGTCACTTGTCACACTCACCTTGACACTCTTGCCAATGTCAGTTATCACACTCACCTCGACACTCTTGCCAATGTCACTAGTCACTTACCTTGACACTCTTGTCAATGTCACTAGTCACTTACCTTGACACTCTTGTCAATGTCACATGTCACTCACCTTGACACGCTTGCCAATGTCACTTGTCACACTCACCTCGACATTCTTGCCAATGTCACTTGTCACACTCACCTCGACATTCTTGCCAATGTCACTTGTCACTCTCACCTCGACATTCTTGCCAATGTCACTTGTCACACTCACCTCGACATTCTTGCCAATGTCACTTGTCACACTCACCTCGACACTCTTGCCAATGTCACTTGTCACACTCACCTTGACACTCTTGCCAATGTCACTTGTCACACTCACCTCGACATTCTTACCAATGTCACTTGTCACACTCACCTCGACATTCTTGCCAATGTCACTTGTCACACTCACCTCGACACTCTTGCCAATGTCACTTGTCACACTCACCTTGACACTCTTGCCAATGGTGCGGAAGAAGAGAACAATGTGAGCCATGAAGCGCACCAGCTGGGGCGGAGTCTTGACTGTCTCGTCACGACACCACTCGTACATCTCCTCAATCAGACCTACGATGTCATTGGTCAGTTACAACGGCTTTAAATGAACCATGACGTGCTTAGTGAGCACATTTCACCAAATAAACTATATTTCCGGAAAGTGGAAATATATACATTTCATTTCACATACGTAATAGTCAGGTAATAGTCAGGTAACACAACATGACTCACTGTCACTAACATGTTGACTTTGATTGTCGTCCGATCTGTTTGGCTGGTAAACATGCAACATTTAGAATTTGTGTTCTGACTTCCTGTTTTATTTTGCGCTCAAATACATGGAAACAAAAGCATCATTGACATGACAGCAAACGGACATGTCTCTTTTGCAACGTTTATCCCGTTGGCTAATTTTCTAATCTAATCTACATCAGTGCTTCCAGATATTCCAAAGCAAAACAGAATCAACACAATCGACTGGTGGCATTTCATTGTAAAATAGGTCATCGGCAATATCGGCTTGCTGTTACTGAAATGGCTAAAATGAGAAAATAGGTTTTGTGTCATAATTCTTAGTCTACATAATTCACAAACAGCTGCTTGTACACTTGTAATTACATCAACCTGTGGCAATCTGTGAAAGTGTCAGCCGTCATAATGCATAATTGCTTGCATGTGCTCAAAATTAGCATCGTTATGAACTGAGATCAGAAAAATACATCGATTTACAACGCTAAACAAAACAGCCACTAATCCCCTTCCCCCAATTTCATGTACTGTTGAACATGTTTTAAGATTATCCCTTCATTCTATTCCAATCACACACAACAGATTTGTTTTAAGATCGTCCCTTTGCATTTATTCCATTCCAATCACACACAACAGAGTTGCCTGTGGTATTTTGTATAATTCCATCATATCGTCTTTTATGAGTGTAATTCATAGAAACATCTAGCAGTTATGAGAAAAGTTCTGTCTCAGTGAGAAGATAAAAGGTTTCCCTTTGACTGACACAGCCTCACTTCTGGTTTGACTCTACTAGTCTGTGTCGGTGTCACTTACTGTCAGCGTCGTCGAGGATGATGTATTTCTGCATCAGATGAAACGGCTCTTTAGACTCAGTCTGTACTTTCTGAAAACATTACAAATAAACACGTGCAATTTCATCCAATGTAAACAATTCAATTATTGAAATGACAGTGACAGAACAATTGTCTATGAGTAAAAATATTCTTCCAATAGCATCAATCTTCCCCAAAGTCTTACTAATTAAATAGTAATTATTAGGGCAAAGCCCATCTGAAATTCCAAATAGGTATTTGTTGCTGTTGCCATTGGCTTGTCACTACTCCAGCTAAGATATAATAATAACAATATATAAAATACTTGTCACTACTCCAGCTAAGATATAATAATAACAATATATAAACTACTTGTCACTACTCCAACTAAGATATAATAATAACAATATATAAAATACTTGTCACTACTCCAGCTAAGATATAATAATAACAATATATAAACTACTTGTCACTACTCCAGCTAAGATATAATAATAACAATATATAAACTACTTGTCACTACTCCAGCTAAGATATAATAATAACAATATATAAACTACTTGTCACTACTCCAGCTAAGATATAATAATAACAATATATAAACTACTTGTCACTACTCCAGCTAAGATATAATAATAACAATATATAAACTACTTGTCACTACTCCAGCTAAGATATAATAATAACAATATATAAAATACTTGTCACTACTCCAGCTAAGATATAATAATAACAATATATAAACTACTTGTCACTACTCCAGCTAAGATATAATAATAACAATATATAAACTACTTGTCACTACTCCAGCTAAGATATAATAATAACAATATATAAACTACTTGTCACTACTCCAGCTAAGATATAATAATAACAATATATAAACTACTTGTCACTACTCCAGCTAAGATATAATAATAACAATATATAAACTACTTGTCACTACTCCAGCTAAGATATAATAATAACAATATATAAAATACTTGTCACTACTCCAGCTAAGATATAATAATAACAATATATAAACTACTTGTCACTACTCCAGCTAAGATATAATAATAACAATATATAAACTACTTGTCACTACTCCAGCTAAGATATAATAATAACAATATATAAACTACTTGTCACTACTCCAGCTAAGATATAATAATAACAATATATAAACTACTTGTCACTACTCCAGCTAAGATATAATAATAACAATATATAAACTACTTGTCACTACTCCAGCTAAGATATAATAATAACAATATATAAACTACTTGTCACTACTCCAGCTAAGATATAATAATAACAATATATAAAATACTTGTCACTACTCCAGCTAAGATATAATAATAACAATATATAAAATACTTGTCACTACTCCAGCTAAGATATAATAATAACAATATATAAAATACTTGTCACTACTCCAGCTAAGATATAATAATAACAATATATAAAATACTTGTCACTACTCCAGCTAAGATATAATAATAACAATATATAAAATACTTGTCACTACTCCAGCTAAGATATAATAATAACAATATATAAAATACTTGTCACTACTCCAGCTAAGATATAATAATAATAATATATAAAATACTTCTTTGTGCTAAAATCCTTGGGATACCCAAGCTCGGCAGCGCACCAAAACAAAAGGGGTTAAGCAGTTAATAATTGATAAGCAGTTCCAGTTGTAAACAGTTGGAATGGTACACTTGGCAGTAAGTTTAAACAGGTGGATTTTTAGTTTACGACGAAATGTTGCTATATTTCCTATAGACTTAACACTAACACTAACAAGGAGTGAGTTCCACAGAGTCGGTGCAGCAACTGAAAAAGTTCTAGTGCCAACATTTGTCTTAACACTGGAAACAAAAAGTGGGCTGTCTTGCAGGAGTGAGCAGTGAATGTAAATATGCTGGTTGCTTGGATGAAAGTGTTTGATAGGTAATTGTACAGCTCTTAAAAATAATGTGATATCGGACAGTGAACAGTGAGCCAATGCAATGATTTAAGAAGTGGTACTGGGTGAGAGAAACGAGGAGACCGTGTAACTACCCTCGCCGAACAATTTTGTACATGTTGAAGTTTCAAGATGTCCTTGAGAGCAATATTATGATAAAGGGAATTGCAATAATCAAGTCTACTGCTAACAAGAACAGTTGCAATAGTCTTGGCAACAGCAAAAGACTAATACCAGCAAATATGACAACGGTCATATGATAAAAACAGCAAGGACAAGTAATTGAAATGTGCACCAACATTTTCTTATTCAATCAATTTCAATGTCAAGAGTATTTTCCTCATCTTTATTATACATTGTTTGATTATACTTTTGTACCAAATGCCGAACATTTTGGACTTTTTTCTGAATCTGCACACAAGTAATATATGTATAGCCATATGTATAGCCATATGTATAGCCATATGGCAGTCTACATTTGACCCAATTAGTTGCCACTAGAGGTTCTGTGTGCGGAGGCATTTCTGGAGTTTGGGTCTAAAAAAATTCATCTGCCAGCAACAGATTATTCACCAGCAACAGATCTGGACTTTTGAGAGAGTGGCTCAGTGGTTAGAGCGCCAGACTGTCGACCAAGAGGAGAGAGGGTCAAATTCTTGAAGTTTAGCCAATTTCATTCACCCCACTTTGGTCCCTTCTACCTGGCGTCTCTGCCAAGAGAAGTAAACGACCCCACACAGGGGGTAAATGTGTAACCTCACTGCCCCTAACACCCACCGCACCAATCCCAGTTTAGCTGAGATCAGCAAGTATCGTGCTAGCCTTTAGAATAGAAGCACATCTTATACACACACCCAGGGTTTTTTAAAGTTCAGCTCACACGGGCTGTGCAACATTTCACACGGCCACGGGCAAACAGGTTTTTACTTTTATCAGGCACATTACCACACATATATAAACACAATATTTTTTTATTTACTTTTGAATTTCACATGGGCTTAGAGGGTTTTCACACGGGCAATTTGCCCGTATGAACGGCCTTAAAAAAACCTGCACATACCTGACTTGGACTGGCCTCCACTTTCTGGAACGCTGCTTCAATTGTCATACTGCAAGGAAAGATGTGAAACAAATATTTTATCTAAGTGAACAGTTCACTGATCCATATGGAAAATTCAAAGCTCTCCATTGTTTTCACTGGGTTTATCTGTGTGGACTTTTCTCTTGTACTGGTTTTTGTTTCTGGTGTTGACTATTTCCTCTGCAAGGTCATTCCAGCGGCAGGAAACATCCTTACTAACCAGTGGGGGTATTATGGATCCACCCCCAACAAATGTGGATTTGAATTTTGTCCCACTTGCCACATCGACCAATCTGATGTGTGACTGTGAAATCAAATGTAGCTCGCTTTCATGTTTTGAATCACAAATGCACGGAATATGGTATTTGCTAAAATGCACCTGTATAACAGTATTTCATGTTTTATGCCAATGTCCTCACACCATTTACAACAACCACAACAATTTAAACAGCAATTGTCTACTGGTTGATATTATATCATGACCAGTGTTTTTTTAACCATTTCAGTACGACAGACCGAATTTCCATCTGCGCGGTGTGTGACGCTACAGTACGACAGGCCGATGGTATTTGTTTTAAGATAAATCCAGGTACATCACAATGAAAAGGTTAGACAATCTCAAATGAACACACAATGTTAAAGATGAGAACAGGTGGATGAATACGCCAGGGACCTAAAGAGATAAGTCGTCATCTTACTATGTTTCCTGCTGACCAAACGCCTACCTGTTGTTCCAGTATCTGTCGGGCAGTTTCTGCCACTGCTTGGCGAGCGTAGAGTTGATGCGCACTTCCTGCTCCACCCTGACGTCCACCATGACGCGGAGGTACGCCCAGAGATGGTCCTCCCAGGTGTGGCAAACGGGCAGCAACTGGTCAAGGTTGCCACTGTAGGCCGCATACACGGCTCTCTCGTAGATGCTGAACTTCTCCTGTTGACCAAACATGACCCAGGGTTCACACAGGAGACAAACCCTGACCAAATGTAATTTTTCCTGGACAAAATGTAATTTTCCATGACCAATATGTAATTTTCTCTGACCAAAATGTAATTTTCCCTGATCAATATGTAATTTTCTCTTACCAATATGTAGTTTTCTCTGACCAAAATGAAAATTCCCTGGTCCATATGACAACAAATAAGTATGTCTGTCTTACAACAGCCTCCAAGTTCCCTTACAGCCGCCCAATTCACACTTTTTATCACAAATTCAAATTAAGAATTAAGATTTACAAATATAAAATAGCATTTTGTGAAGGATCTTTGGAGCTCGGTAATTTCCAGAAGATTGGATTAACAAACAAATCAGATTTGAAAAATGTAATTGCTTAAACTGTGGCAAAGTTATATGATTTAGCAACTAGAGAGGGAACTTCAATTGTTCTGACAGCCCATGGAAAGCAGTCGTGGCGTCTGCAGTTTCAGAGAAAATGAGCATAAATGATGCTCAGCTCAAACGTGCAAATGAGGAGGAATAATTATCCAAATGACACACAGAAGGGAGTTGCCAGGAAATTAACTGATGGGCAGCTTCCAATTTGGTTTCTGCTTCCAATTTGGTTTCAGCTTCCAATTTGGTTTCAGCTTCCAGTTTGGGGTTTCAGCTTCCAGTTTGGTTTCAGCTTCCAATTTGGTTTCAGCTTCCAGTTTGGTTTCAGCTTTCAGTTTGGTTTCAGCTTCCAGTTTGGTTTCAGCTTCCAGTTTGGTTTCAGCTTCCAGTTTGGTTTCAGCTTCCAGTTTGGTTTCAGCTTCCAATTTGGTTTCAGCTTCCAGTTTGGTTTCAGCTTCCAGTTTCAACATGGCTTCATTCACCACGAGCTAAACACTACACAACAGTACCTCATCAGATTTGCATCAATCTCAGGAATCACAAAAACATGGTCTGAAATACAGAATTCTGCCGATCCATGGAAAAATCTGATCCCTGTGATTTGGGGAAACAGAACACACAATTTCACCTCCTGCGCCATTCTCCAACAAGCCGTCTTCCAGATGTCCCGGTACATGTTTCCCTCGGGATTTCGGAGGACACCGTCGGGTCCCAGGGCTTCATAGTTGGGATCGTGGTAGAGTTTCCACCCCTCAAGAGTAGCCGCCCTCCAGGCCTGTCCCACCTTCATGAGGAACTGCTGGGCCTGCAGAAGGGGAGTGGTAGGGTAGAGGGAAGAATTGGCTCAATACAGAATTAAGGAATATTTCAACAGAGTGAGTATGAAAGATAAGGCAAATCTAGAATAATTTTGACAAGAAATTGTATGTTACAACCGCTACCCAATTATGCTTAAATTGTAAAAATGTGTTAATTTAAAAAAAAACAATATAAAAATGTAAAATGGCACAACCTATTATTTTCTAACCATGATTATTCCTGGATTGAACAAGCGCCATGAATACAGGCCTTAGCCTGATCAAACACATTTCTAGACAAACTCATCAGTATTAGAAAATTCATCAGAAGTTACACGTCACATTAACTGTGATAGAGGCAAGAGGGTAGGAAATATATTGTTCATGCACACAGTCAATGTAGAAATTGTAATGCACACCTGCAAGCACACAGATAAACATACAGATAAACGTCATTTATTTCTAGGAGCAGAATAAGCTGCTGACATATAAATCCTCCCCGTTCACAAGGGATTGGTGATTAATTACATGAAGACAAGCTGCAGATGCCGTACCTCTGACAGCTGGCCCGCCCGAACATAAGCAAACAGGTATTTGAGAAGTCTTGCCTCGTCTTCCATATCCAGATCTGCCAGTGGTAGTCCTTCACGGATTGGGGCATCCGGATCCTGTCAATAAATTGTTTTATTTTTACACCTAAAATAATAAATAACAAAGAGACAAGTATGGTATATTTTGACAGAGTTTTTATCGTTAAGGAAACTGTGGTATTTTCGTAGAATATTTTGACCGAATCTTCATCGAAGCACTTGCTTCGTCACGGGCATTTCACATGACTGAGGTCAGGTGACACTGGCTGGAGGACTGGGGAGCTCCTGGTTGACGACTCGGTTCAGAGTGAAGTTAGCCCGCCGATGAAGACCAATACATTTCATCTAACTATTCTACGACAGAATCACTGTTTCCTGACAGGAAAAGCTACGTCAAAATTCACATTCCAAGAAACCAGGACACAAATCCATTCAAGGAAGCCTGATGTAACTGACAGTTGTTCAGTCGGACATTTGCACAAATGATGGTAAGTTAATGCTAAAATAATCTAGCTGTGTTGAAAGATATTCTTAGTATGCTTAATGTTTTATAATTAAAATAATTGCTTTACGCATTGATGTGTTGCACTGTGCCTAGTACCGACCATGTGTTCAACAATCGGACGTCGCTGGTCCGAACAGATCCCATTCCGTTTCTGTGTCAATACATGGAGTGTGTTCTCCCTGTTGGGCAGTGACAACAATTACAACAACAATAATGATGTTGTGACAACAGTTACAGCAACAATTATTATGTTGTAACAACAGTCACAATAACAATTATGGTGCTGTGACAACATTCGCAATAAAAATTATTATGTTGTGACAAAAATAACAACATTTATTATATTGTGACAACATTCGCAACAACAATTATTATATTGTGACAACATTCACAACAATTATTATATTATGACAACAGTCACAACAACAATTATTATGTTGTGTCAAAAGTTACAACAACAATTTGGACAACAGTCGCAACAACAATTTCGTTGTTGTGACAACAGTAACTATGCTGTGAAAACAGTCCCCATGTTGTAAAACATAGTATCATGCTGTATGATAGAGGTGTCCACCTTCCTGAAATGGATGACACACACTTTTTTTTTAATCTAGAAAAAAGTTACTTTGAAGAAACCCATTCCATAAGACTGACTAAAATATAAAATTCAGAAATTTAATGTTACATTATTCCCAAGATTAAGTCGTCCATACCAGGCTCCTGTCTGATCTGTGAAGAACTCAACCTGGTCATAATAATTGTCCAGCTGTTCCTCAGCGTTCTTCTCCAGCCAATCAATGACCAGCTGCAGCAATAAGAACAATCAAAGAGAGACAATTAATTAATGGGATTCATTTTGTCTAACCGAGTGAAAGGTGACTGAAATAAAAATAACACATTAGTGTACATATTGCATGATTGTGGTTTCTATCTGCACTTTTGACTAAATCTCCCCATTTTATTACTACATATGAATGGTAAAACTGTTTCAAGTTAAACAGTTTGTAGTACGTAAGCCATCGACCAAGACACAACATGAGCAAAACATGAACAAAACAATTTATGCGTGTTTTAAATGCAGTGATGTTGTAAGTGCTCATAGAAGCATCTGACACAATGTCCCTAAGTGTTTTAAATGCAGTGATGTTGTAAGTGCTCATAGAAGCATCTGACACAATGTCCCTAAGTGTTTTAAATGCAGTGATGTTGTAAGTGCTCATAGAAGCATCTGACACAATGTCCCTAAGTGAGTGCAGGTGAGGTGATGGCTGTATCGCCAATTATCGTAACACATGTCCGTTACAATTTCTTTAATCTCTATCAGAGCAACAACTGGTGACAGGAGAGTCAACTTAAAAGACCTTCTCCACACAACTCATCATCATCACTAATTCTTTACAATGTAGAATTGTCAATAATTATCATATTAAATGTACCTGGCCATGTCGGACTGTGGTGTCATTCTCGTAGAGAGTATTCATCAACTGTTTCTCCGTCTGGTACTTGCCCTGGCAGGTACAACATACACTAAGAGGTGACGGAGGCTGTCTACGCAACAGACACTGAGAGTTGACGGAGGCTGTCTACACAACAGACACTGAGAGGTGACGGAGGCTGTCTACGCAACAGACACTGAGAGGTGACGGAGGCTGTCTACGCAACAGACACTGAGAGGTGACGGAGGCTGTCTACTCAATAGACACTGAGAGGTGACGGAGGCTGTCTACACAACAGACACTGAGAGGTGACGGAGGCTGTCTACGCAACAGACACTGAGAGGTGACGGAGGCTGTCTACGCAACAGACACTGAGAGGTGACGGAGGCTGTCTACACAACAGACACTGAGAGGTGACGGAGGCTGTCTACACAACAGACACTGAGAGGTGACGGAGGTTGTCTACGCAACAGACACTGAGAGGTGACGGAGGCTGTCTACGCAACAGACACTGAGAGGTGACGGAGGCTGTCTACACAACAGACACTGAGAGGTGACAGAGGCTGTCTACACAACAGACACTGAGAGGTGACGGAGGCTGTCTACGCAACAGACACTGAGAGGTGACGGAGGCTGTCTACGCAACAGACACTGAGAGGTGACGGAGGCTGTCTACACAACAGACACTGAGAGGTGACGGAGGCTGTCTACACAACAGACACTGAGAGGTGACGGAGGTAATCTACGCAACAGACACTGAGAGGTGACGGAGGCTGTCTACGCAACAGACACTGAGAGGTGACGGAGGCTGTCTACGCAACAGACACTGAGAGGTGACGGAGGCTGTCTACGCAACAGACACTGAGAGGTGACGGAGGCTGTCTACACAACAGACACTGAGAGGTGACGGAGGCTGTCTACACAACAGACACTGAGAGGTGCAACTGACTGACAGGTGTGGCAACAAATACACTGATGAC
Organism: Lamellibrachia columna; assembly: GCA_963662155.1. Classification (NCBI taxonomy): domain Eukaryota; kingdom Metazoa; phylum Annelida; class Polychaeta; order Sabellida; family Siboglinidae; genus Lamellibrachia; species Lamellibrachia columna. Next base: position 51,600,173 of record OY759264.1, read on the forward strand.
TATGACAACTGACTGACAGCTGCGACAACAATGACACTATTGACTATGACAACTGACTGACAGCTGTGACAACAATGACACTGTTGACTATGACAACTGACTGACAGTTGTGACAACAATAACACTGATGACAATGACAACTGTGACAAGAATGCCATACCAGCGTGTCGACACACATCGGTTCGTCGTCCCTCTGCCGGTCATGCTGTAGAGAGCCGACTAGACGCCAGGTACATCGTTCCTGCATCAGGAGCTGTAGTAGAGTCTGAGCCCGCTTGTATCTGTGGCACCACCCATGCATGTTATACCAACAGAACAACATTTCTTAAAATGTTACCAATTCATGGATCCAGAGTTTGATGTCACAAACGTAATTATGAGCGTGACATCCGTCAAATTTTTTTTAGCAACCATGTTTACATATGTACAGTACATTACTAGGAGGCATACATATGTACAGTACATTACTAGGGGCATAGACATGTACAATACATTACTAGGGGGATACATATGTACAGTACATTACTAGGGGATATACATAGGTACATTGCATTATTAGGGGGACATACATATGTACATTACATTACTAGGTGGGCATACATATGTACATTACATTACTAGGGGGCATACATGTGTATGGGGTTCAGCAGCTGTACAACACAACCTGAGACAGGTTTCATGGGAGTGGGGGTCAGCAGCTGCACAACACAACCTGAGACAGATTTCATGGGGGCGGGAGGCAGCAGCTGTACAACACAACATGAGACAGGTTTCATGGGGACGGGAGTCAGCAGCTGTACAACACTACCTGAGACAGGTTTCATGGGGACGGGAGTCAGCAGCTGTACAACACAACCTGAGACAGGTTTCATGGGGGCGGGAGTCAGCAGCTGTACAACACAACCTGAGACAGGTTTCATGGGGACGGGAGTCAGCAGCTGTACAACACTACCTGAGACAGGTTTCATGGGGGCGGGAGTCAGCAGCTGTACAACACAACCTGAGACAGGTTTCATGGGGGCGGGAGTCAGCAGATGTACAACACAACCTGAGACAGGTTTCATGGGGACGGGAGTCAGCAGCTGTACAACACTACCTGAGACAGGTTTCATGGGGGCGGGAGTCAGCAGATGTACAACACAACCTGAGACAGGTTTCATGGGGATGGGAGTCAGCAGCTGTACAACACAACCTGAGACAGGTTTCATGGGGGCGGGAGTCAGCAGCTGTACAACACAACCTGAGACAGGTTTCATGGGGACGGGAGTCAGCAGCTGTACAACACTACCTGAGACAGGTTTCATGGGGGCGGGAGTCAGCAGCTGTACAACACAACCTGAGACAGGTTTCATGGGGGCGGGAGTCAGCAGATGTACAACACAACCTGATACAGGTTTCATGGGGACGGGAGTCAGCAGCTGTACAACACTACCTGAGACAGGTTTCATGGGGATGGGAGTCAGCAGCTGCACAACACAACCTGAGACAGGTTTCATGGGGGCGGGAGTCAGCAGCTGTACAACACAACCTGAGACAGGTTTCATGGGGACGGGAGTCAGCAGCTGTACAACACTACCTGAGACAGGTTTCATGGGGATGGGAGTCAGCAGCTGTACAACACAACCTGAAACAGGTTTCATGGGGACAGGAGTCAGTAGCTGTACAACACAACCTGAGACAGGTTTCATGGGGGCGGGAGTCAGCAGCTGTACAACACAACCTGAGACAGGTTTCATGGGGACGGGAGTCAGCAGCTGTACAACACTACTTGAGACAGGTTTCATGGGGATGGGAGTCAGCAGCTGTACAACACAACCTGAGACAGGTTTCATGGGGATGGGAGTCAGCAGCTGTACAACACAACCTGAGACAGGTTTCATGGGGACGGGAGTCAGTAGCTGTACAACACAACCTGAAACAGGTTTCATGGGGACAGGAGTCAGTAGCTGTACAACACAACCTGAGACAGGTTTCATGGGGACGGGAGTCAGCAGCTGTACAACACTACCTGAGACAGGTTTCATGGGGACGGGAGTCAGCAGCTGTACAACACTACCTGAGACAGGTTTCATGGGGATGGGAGTCAGCAGCTGTACAACACAACCTGAAACAGGTTTCATGGGGATGGGAGTCAGCAGCTGTACAACACAACCTGAGACAGGTTTCATGGGGACGGGAGTCAGCAGCTGTACAACACTACCTGAGACAGGTTTCATGGGGATGGGAGTCAGCAGCTGTACAACACAACCTGAGACAGGTTTCATGGGGATGGGAGTCAGCAGCTGTACAACACAACCTGAGACAGGTTTCATGGGGACGGGAGTCAGCAGCTGTACAACACTACCTGAGACAGGTTTCATGGGGATGGGAGTCAGCAGCTGTACAACACAACCTGAGACAGGTTTCATGGGGATGGGAGTCAGCAGCTGTACAACACAACCTGAGACAGGTTTCATGGGGACGGGAGTCAGTAGCTGTACAACACAACCTGAAACAGGTTTCATGGGGACAGGAGTCAGTAGCTGTACAACACAACCTGAGACAGGTTTCATGGGGACGGGAGTCAGCAGCTGTACAACACTACCTGAGACAGGTTTCATGGGAACGGGAGTCAGCAGCTGTACAACACAACCTGAGACAGGTTTCATGGGGACGGGAGTCAGCAGCTGTACAACACTACCTGAGACAGGTTTCATGGGGATGGGAGTCAGCAGCTGTACAACACAACATGAGACAGGTTTCATGGGGACGGGAGTCAGTAGCTGTACAACACAACCTGAGACAGGTTTCATGGGGACAGGGGTCAGTAGCTGTACAGCACAACTTGAGGCAGGTTTCATGGGGACAGGGGTCAGTAGCTGTACAACACAACCTGAGACAGGTTTCATGGGGGCGGGAGTCAGCAGCTGTACAACACAACCTGAGACAGGTTTCATGGGGACATGGGTCAGTAGCTGTACAACACAACCTGAGACAGGTTTCATGGGGGCAGGAGTCTGCAGCTGTACAACACAACCTGAGACAGGTTTCATGGGGGCAGGAGTCTGCAGCTGTACAACACAACCTGAGACAGGTTTCATGGGGACAGCAGCTGTTTCATTTATCGTCAATGTAGTTTCTCAAAAAAACATTTTATTATCTGATCAAAGTTCAAAGAGTGCCGACTTTAAGCGCATGTCGTCAGTTTTGTGTTGCAATGGCTGAAGCACCACCTAGCGAATAAAAAGTTGCCAAAGATGCACACAGGTCACCCTCAGAGAAAACATCAGTGTGAGCCACAAACATCACCTGTCCTGTCCTGGAACGGAGCGGTTGACAACGTGCTTGAGCCGCTTAATGATCTCGCTGCATGCGTCCTCGTATTGAGCGAGTAGACCAAGGACCTGGTTGTCTGTCTGACTTGTCCTCAGGCAATGCAGGAAACTCGAGTAGAGATCTCGACCAACTGCAACCACATCTGAGATAAGCAAAGGATGTATGTAAGAACATTAGCTTCTTTTTTGTTTGCATTACTGCAGTGAAATTGCCAAACATCATAGATTTTCACCACACAACTTCCCTTTGTGTTTGTCACGCGCATGGTTGATCACAAATACAGACAAGTGATGGAACTAATGACACACACCGGCTTCGTCTGGATCTTCATCGTGAAAAACCTGGCACGAGTCTTCACCTGCCTCCTGCACAAGCACAGAACAACGTGTCACTGGAATGTTTTATTAAGGACTCAGATAAAAGGTTTATATAAGGCATGAACTAATAATAATAAAATTTTGTATCGTTTTGCAGCTGTTGAGGCAGATTAGTACACGTAAGCATAGTAAATATATATTACAAAGATATAAAGGATAAAATAAACAAATTAGTAGAGCATTAAATTGCATATCAAATAATATAGGTACGTATTAAGTGAAGCGCATTAAATTGCATATGAATAAATACATAAATAAATAAAGAAGTATGAAATGAAGAGCATTAAATTGCATATAAATAAGTAAATAAAATTAGGTCAATTGTTAATTACAAATAAAATGAAGAAGGTTATGAAACAAGTTTATGGTTAGGCCTATTGCCAGTTGTAAAGTCCATATGGTATAAATAAACACTAATGTACAACTAGCACTTTGAATGAACTATATTGACCTGTGAAACTGTCCTTACCCTTCCTGCTGTAACCATCACTTGAAAAAGTGTTTTTTCTTTATATAAAATATGATTTTCTTACATTTAAGAGGTGGGAAAAGAAAAAAAAACACAAATTAAGTATTAAAAAAAATTACTTTAATATTCAGAACGTTTGTTTCAAAATGATTTCTGTGTCGAACAAATAGCAGCAATATTAGATGTGAATATAATGTCATTTAGTCATGCAATCTGATAGTCTCTCTATGACCTCCACTGACCTCTGTGAACATGGATGAGTGCAGTGTCCCGGACATGGGTTGAACGGCCATGCTGTCACCGAATGAGTTCTGTACATAACAACTATCAAGTGTGAACAAACCTTACAATGTCATCAACCGCCAACAAAACAATAGTTTATGTTAATTTATAGGTAATGTATGGTGATTTTCATTGGCTAACTCGTAGAGAGCTACAAGTGATCTTTTGTATAACTAAAATGCCTCTTAACTTAACACTTGTTAAATGACATTATCCTTTTCAGTTCGAGCGACGACTGTTTTAAAGCTGGGTATTGCAACACTGATATGAATTCAATAGCAAATTTTAATATCTGTGTTACTTGTTACTGTTGTGATCTTTCAACACCTTAAGTATTCAACAATACACAATGATATAAAATAACCAAGTTTTACAACATATAAAGACCACTGTAACGTCTATTTTGGCATGCTAATCAATCAGCCAATCAAAATCATCATACATTGACTTTAACGGATTGATGGACAAAGGTCAATTCTGAATTTGTTGACATTTGTTTAGATGGATCGTTCAAGAGTGATTATAAAACATGACCAGTAATTAATGTGGACTTTTTAAAGATACGTTATTTACAAATTACTAGAACAGCAACATGTTTGCTTACCTTTGAACTGCGCAGAATACGAGAACTTGGAGTTGCTATCATCGAATCTCCTGATGTCGTCGGCCCAAAGGTGTTTGAAACATCAAATTGTGAGCTTGCGGAAACATGCATCGGTGTGTCTGTAGAAACAGGTGAATTTCAATACACAACCACTGATGACGAAGAGACCAGGGCTAGATGTAACCAGGGCTAGATGTAACCAGGGTATGGTGAGACAAATGTTATTTTGTGAAGGTTCTACAATGGATGGAGCCTAAAATATCCTACAAATGGAGAACTAAACTGCCCATCATTACATGTGGTTGGTTTTGTTAATTTCAACACTGATACAATCTGTTGGAAGACATCCACAAAAGAAATGCTTGTTACAATTGTCCAACTGGATAGTAGTCAGGGAACAGCCCTGTTCACCGTGACATCATAAAATAACTGGGTGACACATGATCATTTATCTGGAACTACTTAGTTATAACTGAATAAGCTTTTAATGTCCTGTTCTTTCAATCTAGATTTTAGCCAAAAGATCACAGTCTGACAATGAAAAATATCCATGCCTGAAAGCAGGCAAGGATAAAAATCATGCATTGATACATTTCCTGGTTGAGGAAAAGGTTAACATGTAATGGTGGGGCTGCTAGGGTTAACAAATAATGACCTACATTTGCTGTGTCTGAGTGGTGTTTTACGTCGCAGAATCGACCCTGGTGTCCCAACTGCATCATCAAGGAGACGGAATGCTGTTTTAAGTAGGTCAAGGTCATTAATTTGTGAAGATTTCATGCGACTTGTAAAAAGCACAAGCATTATACTATTTTTTTAAGTTGGTCAATTAAATATTTATCATACATGGGTCATTCCGTGTCAAATCAACCAATTTTCATAAAATTAAAAAAGTTGATGTCTCAGAATTTGAACAAATTTTAACCAATTAATAAGTAGGTATATTACAAAAGTAAGCATTGACATGCAAATTGTCTCTGTTACATCCTATGATGTGAACAGGGGCTAAGCGCCCAAAAATGCACCCGTTATTTTTATCTGGTTTCAGTTGCTTCTAACTTAAGAAGTTTAATAATAATAATAATATGTAAGATACTTCTATTGCACTAAAATCCTAGGGAGCAGTTCATAATCTATAAGCAGTTCATAATCTATAAGCAGTTCCAGTTGTAAACAGTTGGATTGGTATGCTGGAGAGCATATATATAAATATCTTAAATTTGCTGAATATGTAGACACATTGGTGCAGATTATATATGCAAAATTCAAGAATGATAGGACAATGGGTATACTGGGTGCCCGAAAATGGAAAAGAACATTTGAAAATAAAAAAATTCTGAGAAGTATTTCAGCAGTCTCTATTTCATTGTTGTGTTATAGTACAATGTCCAAATTGCCACCATCTATTGGCAGGGAAGCCACGGATACTGGCAATAACCTATTAGTTCAGTAGGCTTCTAGTTGCTATACTTTCAGAATGATTCAGCCTTAAACTTTAATTTTTTTTATTTTACAAATTTCAGCACCCAAAATGAGAATGTGGGACAAGTTGTATGACCACAATTTTTTAACTGTGCATAGTTCTTTATTAGATAAACAACAGATTAAAATTTTAGGATGGTGTTCTGTCTCATTTAATTTACATTGCAACTAAACGTTACTGTGCTGCCCAATTGCATTTTCTCCTAAACTTCTCACAAATTGGCCAAAAATATCCAAAATAAAAGTGGCAGAACATCATCCTGAAATTTTCTTATGTTGTTTACCTAATAAAGTACTATACACAGTGCTGGGTGCTGAAATTTGTCAAATATAGAAAAAAGTTCAAGTTTAAGGCTGAATTATTCTGAAAGTATGGCAACTAGAAGCCTACTGAACTAATGTTATTGCTAATATCCCTGACAATAGATGGCAGCAATTTGGACATTGTAATGTAACACAATAATGAAATACAGACTGCTAAAATCCTTCTTTGAAAAAATATTTTATTTCCCATTTTCGTGTACAATACTCATTGTCCTCCACCTTATCATTCTTGAATTTTGCATAGATAATTTGTTCCAATATGTCTACATATACAACAGATTTCATATATGTGTCTTGTAAACTCGTTAAGTTAGATAGGTAAAAATTTTCACATTATAGGGCGTCACAGACACAATTTGCAGGCAAGTCCTTAGTTTTCTTGCTGAAGTGCTCAGGCATAGCTACTTATTCATTGGTTAAAATTTAGGCAAATTCCGAGACATCAACTTTTTGACCATTGGTTGATTTGACACAGAATAACCCATATGTAAACACGTACAATATTTAGATAATAAAAGATATCACCGTTATTTTACAACTTTGTTACAAACTTATATTGTACCCATTGTATGCTTATATAGCATGTAATAATATGCAACAGGAAAGAAAATATATATATATATATATATATATATATATATATATACACACACACACAATGTGCACATAGAAAGAATATAACAGAGAAAAAAATATTGACTGCATAGTGTTAACTGCACTAGCCTAGACACAACAAACTATACAGCCAACCTGAAAAAACTAGTGGTGCCTCCGGTACATAATATAACATTAATTTATGACAGAACAACACAATGACTCATGTAATAAAAGCTTCATATTTATTATTCATCTTGGCAATAAAATGGGACAGTCCAGCCAGATCTCTCTGGGGCCAGCTGTGACACCCTGAGAACTGGATGCGAGACCCGGATATTTCATGTGACCGGACTGCGGTCCTGGGCCAGCTACTTGATCATGAGATTGCGGTCACATGACCAGAGAATCCTGGGGTCTGCATCCCTCTGGGTGTCCAGCCATCCGAAAAAGAGGTGTTTAGACCGAATGCCCCAAGATATAAGCTGGTACATAATATAACATTAATATAAAGATGAAGTTGTGTGAGATTGTCAACACATAATTTGCACGAATCTTTTGTCATATCCTGAAACAATCGCATATCTATTGCAATGCATGCTCTATCATGTTCGAAGTTTTTTTGAAATGTCACATCAGCCAATGTTTGCATTCTGATGGTAGAGATGTGATTTCAGTTTAATATCAGTCAGTGTTATTGTATTCTTCGCTGAAACAATAATTGTTTAACTATTTGCGGTTTTGTCGTTGTCGTGGATAGATCATTGTCGTGGATAGATAATTTTTCTTACTCTCTAATTTTAAATACAAATTTATGTGTTGTACTTCCGTCGACACTCAATCCCGAGACGCACTGCGTTTATACACACCTGCCACCTAGCGATCAAAAACGATATTTAGGGTACCGACTATTACTGCACAAGAAAAAGAAAACTGCCTTGTCTTTGAGCACCATCAACAAATACTTGTTGCAAGGATACAGTTCTGGAGTTGTTTGTCTTTGCGCTTGAAGGTTCGACTGGTCACCTCATCCCGGACCTCGGGAGAATCTTGACCCTCCAACAGGTTGCTGAAGGAGAAACGACCGGGTGCTCTGGAGGCAAACATCATGCACCATACAGATGGAATCTTACTATAATCCAGCTGGAGTATGAATGTATCTTATGCTACTCCTCCACAGATCATACAGATGGAATCTTACTATAATCTGAATGGTGTATGTATGTATTAATGCTACTCCTCCACAGATCAAGCAGATGGAATCTTACTATAATCTGAATGGTGTATGTATGCATTAATGCTACTCCTCCACAGATCAAACAGATGGAATCTTACTATAATCAGCCTGGAGTATGTATGTAGGTCTAGTATCCACTACGACACACTAGCTCTAGTATCCACTACGACACGCTAGCTCTAGTATCCACTACGACACGCTAGCTCTAGTATCCACTACAACACGTTAGCTCTAGTATCCACTGCAACACACTAGCTCTAGTATCCACTGCAACATGCTAGCTCTAGTATCTACTACAACATGTTAGCTCTAGTATCCAATACGACATGCTAGCTCATTTGCGCAAATGTGTTACTTAATTTTGAAAAAATATTCGGAGACACTATTAAATAATTTTGTTCATACTCGCTCATAATAATAACCCAGTAGAGCTGCAGAGTGAATGGATGTTAAAATTATTTGCTGTGTAATAATTAATACATATTACATTAACAAGACATATATACGTGTGTACAATTTTAATACACAAAATGATCAGAAACACAGATATTGGTGTTGATGAACAATATTGTTTTCTGAATTTAAATGCACACAGGCACACATGTATGATATATATATCTATATATATATATATATATATATACACAGTACATAAGTCTTGCTTACGTTGTGCCACGTCGTATTTGTCTTCCATAATCGATGGCTTCACCTACAGCTTCGGTGTCAAATCTGTCTCCTGGTTGCTGTGAATACTACAAAAACGGAAACATTGCATTTTGCTGAAGAACTACTGAAATGATAAGTTTACCTGCTCTGAGTATGAGTTTTTTACTGCATCGAACTATGCCTCTACTGGGGCATTTGACTATGTCTATGTCTAGTTTTCCATATCCATATTTCCTACTGGGCCTGGGGCATTCGAATATATGCATATTTCACCGATACTTCATTACTTGCACTTCATTACTAATTCTGTGGGGAACGGTGGTCTAATGGTTAGAGCACCCATCTGTCGATTGAGAGGAAGATTGTAGATGGAAAGTCACCTGACTGGTTCCCCGTCACCTCTGGAGTACCCCAGGGAACAGTCCAAGATCCATTACTTTTTCTCACATTCATTAACAATCTGCCAACCGGAATTACATCCAAGCTCCATATTTTTGCAGATGATTATCTCCAGCACAGCCGTTAACCTAGCACTCCAGAAAAACCTGGACAAACTTCATAATACTATAGGTCCAACTTGTGACAATTTGAATTAAATTTAACATCGACAAATGCCACACCATGAGAATAACCCTCCGTCACAATACAATCAATACTGACTAACATCTAGGAGGAAATACGCTTTCCATGGTGTCACAATACCCATATCTAGACATGACCATGGCAAAATCACAAGAGCCAACAAAATGCTGGGCCTAATCAGACGCAATTTTAGAAGAACCTCCCAGAAGCAACAATAGCAAGCCTATATTTCATTAGTCCGCCCACGCTTAGAATATTGTTGCAATGCATGGAACCCATACACCAGGAAGGAGGTAACTAAAATTGAAAACAACCAGGGCCATGTGGTCAGATTTTTCTCTAACAACTATGGTCAACAGGAGAGTGTGTCCACTATGACCAACAACACTCGAGAAAAGAAGACAACTCTCTTGCCTCCTCTTGATGTATAGGAACCATACCCAGCAGATTGCCATCAGTAGCAATCACTCCTTTGCCTCAATGCTCTCAAACAGTACAAGATATTACCACCCAAACAAATATCAAATCATCCTAGGCCTAGCTCGCATCATGGACCATGTGTACAGCAACTCCTTCTCCCCATGAACATCTGGTGGAACGCCCTCCCTGGGAACGTGTTGGCAGCTCCAACCTTCGAGGCCTTCAGAGGAGCTGTTTCACAAATCTAAGCCATGACCTATGTTTGTTCTCACACTCTCGCTGCCGTAAGCAGTGCAGTTTCAAAGCTTGGGTAATTTCGCTCACGACATATTATCGCTCAACAAAGCCGTTAACCAACTAGAAATATATGATCGTACGATATCTTCTTTATTTTACCTGCCATATGGCCTGGATGGTAGTTTCTGGTTCAATCGAAAATCGGGAAGATATTCTACTACTATCATCCATCGTGCAGAATACGGCTGAGATTAGCTTAATTATTAAACTAAAACTCCCGCCGTACTTCGCTCCAAGACATTAGTTCCAGTAAAATGTACCAGAGACCGCTAGCCATCTCCCGTAGAGGGAGAATTTAAGAGGACGTAAGAGGGCGCCACTTTGATGCATACGCACCGCAATCGTCGATTAGTAATTATTAATATATATAATATATATATATATATATATATATATATATATATATATATATATATATATATATATATATATATATATATATATATATATATATATATAAATAGTTTCTTTTAAAAAATTAATAATATTTATATATATATATATATATAATAAATATTATTAATTTTTTAAAAGAAACTATCCAACTATATGAAATAACACTGACAAGTTAAGGTGATTGACTGGTGGGAAAAAAACTGATTTATTTATTTACCAATGAAGTTGAATTTTTTACAGTATATTAACACGGGTAAGTTTAAGCAGATTGTGAGGAAACAACTTGGTATGACATAGTTGCCAAGAACTCAACATTAATAATATGAGAAGTTATCGTAGTCCAAACATAGCCATATGATAAGAGTAAGATGTAAAACTATTAAATGAAAAGGCTATATTGCCTATAAGGGAGGTGAGTAAAGGGTGTGTATCATAATGGGTGATTTTGGCCAGGACCATGGCCATATACAATGGAAATCATTATAGAGTGCATTTGTGACGACCATCAGTTTCTACCTGTAAAACGTAAGGGGGCGTAATTCTGGTGGAAATTAAACCAGAATTAAGCCCCTTCTTTCTATGGGCTTTCTCAGGGTCTATATATATATATATATATATATATATATATATATATATATATATATATATATATATATCTATATATATATATATATATATATATATATATATATATATATATATATATATATATATATATATATATATATATATATATATATATATATATATATATATATTCAAATCAAATAACTTTCATTTTACATATCCAAGGTATGTTTAGTTTACCTGGTAGAGGCTTTCATCAACGTGTCACGTTGATTTCATCAGTACATATGACGCTTGATGACGTCATCGTACACGTGAGGCAGTTCATAATTGCCCTCGTCTCTGTTGATGGGAGAATCATTTGTGTCATATGATGTTGTGTCGCTGTTCACGAAGACCCCGATCAAAGAAGCGTGCGAAATCATTAGAAAAAGGCTAGAGAATGACAAGACACTAAAGAAGAGAACAAACCTAAACGTAGACGACATCATGGAGTTGTTGAAATTTGTCCTGGAGACGACATACTTCACATTTGAAGGAGAAATTTACCAGCAGAAATTTGGAGTAGCCATGGGCAGTCCGGTATCACCCATTGTTGTCAACTTGTACATGGAGGACCTGGAGCAGAAAATAATAGCAACAGCACCGGTAGATTGCCAACCGAGAAACTGGAAATGATATGTGGACGATGTAATTTGCCTGGTACACACGGGAAAGGCAAAGAAATTACAACAACACATGAACACTGTAGACCCCACAGGGAGCATCATTTTCACGCGGGAAGATGAAGAGAACAACAGCATGCCCTTCCTGGATGCGAAGTTCACCAGAAAGGAAGATGGCAGTGTGAAGTCTACAGTGTACAGGAAGAAGACACACACCGACCAATACTTGAACTTTGCGACCCACCACCCCAAACATCAGAAGTTAGGAGTGGTCAGAACCCTTATGCACAGGTGTGAGACGACAACTTCAGAGGAGGGGGACAAGAAGGAAGAGGTGGAACACTTGAAAGAAGCTTTAAGAGTATGTGGCTATCCGTCCTGGGCCTTGAACAAGGTGACAGATAGCTGTAAGAAGAAAAAGAACAAGAAAAAACAAATGACAGAAATTACAGGAGCCAAGTAGTCATCCCATACGTAGAGGGGGTCTCAGAGTGAGTACACCGAGTACTGAAGAAATATGGAGTAGCAACAACTATGCGTCCCCACACCACCCTCAGGCGCTTGTTGGTACATCCCAAGGACAAAGTAGAGCTAGAAGAACAGGGTGAACTGGTGTACCAAATACCATGCAAGAACTGTGGTGCTGAGTACATTGGGGAGACAGGAAGACTACTAAAAACACGACTGGAGGAACACAGAAAGGATGTAGACAACACGAAAAATGAGAAATACACCAGGAGCGGGAAAAAAAGATTGATGTCTACCATCAATAAATCCGCCCTTACAGACCATGCTACAACTGAAAACCACATCATAGACTGGGAGGGAGTGAACATTGTAGACAAGGAACCCAACCGAAGAATCCGGCACATCAAAGAAGCCATCTGGATCAGAAAAACTACAACACCCATCAACAGAGACGAGGGCAATTATGAACTGCCTCACGTGTACGATGACGTCATCAAGCGTCATAGGTACTGATGAAATCAACGTGACACGTTGATGAAAGCCTCTACCAGGTAAACTAAACATACCTTGGATATGTAAAATGAAAGTTATTTGATTTGAAAATGAACTATCCTGAAGAATGTTCAGTAATATATATATATATATATATATATATATATATATATATATATATATATATATATATATATATATATATGTATATATATATGTATATATATATGTATATATATATATGTATATATATATATATGTATGTATATATATATATGTATATATATATATATATATATATATATATATATATATATATATATATATATGTATATATATATATATATATATATATATATATATATATATGTATATATATATATATATATATATATATATATATATATATATATGTATATATATATATATATATATATATATATATACATATATATATATACATATATATATATACATACATATATATATATACATATATATATATACATATATATATACATATATATATATATATATATATATATATATATATATATATATATATATACATACATATATATATATATATATATATATATATATATATATATATATATGTATATATATATATATATATATATATATGTATATATATATATATATATATATATATATATATATATATATATATATATATATATATATATATATATATATGTATATATATATATATATATATATATATATATATACAGTGCAACACGCTTATAACGAACACGGATACAACGAATTCACGGATACAACGAAGCAATTTCTTACGTACGGATTTCCCCCCTCTCTTTTCCATTATAAGCGTTCATACATATTACGAACACGGGTATAACGAAATCACGGTTATTACGAACACCTTTTCCCAAACAAATTTCGCCGTATAACGAATTTCTGTCCAACTCCGAATCCGACCCATCTCCTGCTGAGCAGATAAAGAACATCGCCGAGTGAGTCGACAGGCTGCGCGATATACGACCGTTCATCCGTAACAGGGCTACGCAGTCAGACGACGCTGCAGCGCACTGTGACTGGTTTGAGTCACAGTGCGTCAATGGAGGACTTCTTCAAAGCAGATTAACTGGTGTCATTCTGTCTACTCTCACATATCTACAACGATCTCCTGAAGGGCCACCCAGGGCGCGGCCGCGGGGGGCACTCACCAGAGCGACTATCAGAAGGGGCTGGATGAGAAACTATTAAACACAGTTTCCTTAAGAAAAGGATGTGCTGAATAATATGGAGAATGCGTGTAGCACTTTTTAAGTCAAATACGTGTTAGTGTCTTTGTGTGCAAAGATACTTCAATTGTAATTGAATTGTACACATTGTCGAATATATATATATATATATATATATATATATATATATATATTTATATGTGTGTGTGTGTGTGTGTGTGTGTGTGTGTGTGTGTGTGTGTGTGTGTGTGTGTGTGTGTGTGTGTGTGTGTGTGTGTGTGTGTGTGTGTGTGTGTGTGTGTGTGTGTGTGTGTGTGTGTGTGTGTGTGTGTGTGTGTGTGTGTGTGTGTTTACTATTACTACACTACCGTGCCTCTAGTTTGCAATAATGTCGATACAGTGTGTTGTTTTAGTCAATTGTAGCATGCTCATTTTTGTATTAAGCAGTTGCATTACTATTGTTGTTTTAGTCAATATTGCAATAAATGGCACATGACAAATGTTTAATATTGTCTTTTCGTTTGGAAATTTTCAGACACACCGCATTTTCTTGGTTGGGATAGGCCTACCTACAGATGTAAATAAAGCAACATCCGCTGCGTTTTGCCGAAACTGTAGACTCAAAAGATTGTTGCACCTCGTCTACTGTAAATTTGACATTCGAAGTTATACTTATGTGACAAATACAAGAAAATACATAGGACTACTTTATCTCGAATTTATATTTTCAGCAAATCCGTATTAAAACGGGACACGGCCAAAGGCCGTATTCCTCCCCAAAATCCATATTATATACGAAATATATATATATATATATATATATATATATATATATATATATATATATATATATATATATATATATATATATATATACTATAACAGCCAGTTAACATTTTTCTTTTAATCGGCATACATTATCGAACGTACATTGTATATAATGAATACTAGAAACATCGCTACACTGCGAGTATAATTTAATTATGTTGAAATAATAAAGAAAATGATTCACATATCGCTCGGAAACGATTCACCCATCGCCCGAACACAATTCACACACTACTTGTGCCACAGCACCCCTCGACTGTCCATTCTTTCCTGCCGTTTATGTGTCTCAAGTCTCAAGTGGTTTACTCCAAACAGCCCAAACTTGGGCTAACGCAGGAGTTTGTGGTGGACTGTGCGCATGCGCTATGGGTGGTACGTTCAATTAAAACACTAGTATCATTAATATTGCTGAAATGGTTTTTATCTGATAGTTTTATTTATTTTATGTATAGGATGTTTAATAGGTTGGTTGTGTGTATGGATACTGTCGCTGCCTTGCCACATGCACACATAGACAGTCTCCATACCCACACCATGGATAAGTTTACGCTGAGCACTGTGTTTTAAAGGCAGTTTAGGTGAGGAGGTGTGGTGAAAGGGAGTTCCATAATTGCTTCTTGAAATGATTTTGGGTTTTTTATGTTGGTAATTTTTGATGGAATCATATTCCATATGCGAATGGCTCTGGGATAAAATGAAAAGACCATTGCATTTATATGACACTTGGGGGCTATATATTGTCCACGGGTTCGAGAGCGAGTTAGTAGGCCCGGAGGGGGGGTGATCTCAATAATGTTGTTTAGAATTTT
The DNA here is from genome assembly GCA_963662155.1 of Lamellibrachia columna. Classification (NCBI taxonomy): domain Eukaryota; kingdom Metazoa; phylum Annelida; class Polychaeta; order Sabellida; family Siboglinidae; genus Lamellibrachia; species Lamellibrachia columna. The sequence goes on from OY759264.1 coordinate 51,616,276, forward strand.
GTAGAAGGTAGTGGCTTGTTTGATAATGCGCCTTCGTTCGAGGGTTGGCCATCCAAGGGCAGTAATTAGATCTGCTGGATTTGTGTTCCGTCTGTAATCATTTTTAACAAATCTGGCAGCAGAGTGTTGCACTCTTTCAAGGCTTTTAACTTGTGAAAAGGTGTGGGGATTCCATATGGGTGAAGAGTACTCAAGTTTTGGCCGGATTAGCATGTTGTACGCTGTTTGCTTAACTTCGGGTTTACATGGGCCAAGAGTTCGTTTAATCATGCCTAAACATTTCGAAGATTTTGAAGTTATGTCAGTGACGTGATTTGTCCAGGTTAATTTGGAATCCAATTTTACTCCGAGGTATGAGTGGCTGGATACGGTGGATAATGGCTGGCCAGAAAGCGAGTACTTGTGTGTGCTGGGTTTAGTTTTGTTTGTTATTGGAAGGTGGACGCATTTAGATAGATTAAATTCCATTTGCCATTTGTCTGACCATGTTTGGAGTTGGCTAAGGTCAATTTGGAGAATTTCATGGTCGGTTTTGGAAGAAATTTTACGATATATAATACTATCATCTGCAAAAAGGCGTATAGAAGATTTGATGTTCCCATTTATGTCATTTATGTAGAGTAAGAAGAGGACAGGTCCTAGAACTGAACCCTGTGGGACACCAGATGTGACATCTGTGATGTCCGACAGGGCACCGTTAACTGAGACTCTCTGTTTGCGGTTGGATAGAAAAGATTTGATCCAATTTTGAGTGTTTCCAGTGATTCCGTAGGAGGTCAATTTTGATAGAAGACGTAGGTGAGGCACTTTGTCGAAGGCTTTAGCAAAGTCAAGCAGGATTGCGTCAATTTGGGTCTTGTTGTCCATAGCAGTCATCCAGTCGTGGACTGTCTCAATGAGTTGAGATTCACAAGACAGTCCCGACTGGAATCCGTGTTGGAAGTGGAGAATGATGTTATGCTTGTGCAGGTGTTTCCACATGTTGCTTAGGATGATATGTTCCATTACTTTACAGAGGATGCAGGTTAGTGATATGGGTCTGTAGTTAGCTGGGTCAGATTTATGGCTCTTTTTGTGTATAGGAGTTACTAATGCTTGTAGCCAGTCATTAGGAAGTGTCTGTGCTTTCCTGCCGCTCAAGTAGACCACGCCCTCACACGACGCTCCAGCTCGCCCTCACACGACCCTCCAGCTCGTCCTCCGCTGCGCACATCTCCCGACTATTCAGCCCGCGTTTGTTGCCAGTCCCTTTGGCAATGTTCAAACAGTACAAATACTATTTCATGAGTCGCCTTCTCGCGATGTTCAATTCATACAACTGCAATTTCAGCAGTCGCCTTCTCGCGACATACCACTGGCCGACCCCGGCTAGATCAGTCCACAGCGTATATATAGTCCACCAGTCAGTGATACGCTTCAGTAACCGGCCTGTTACCTAACATAAAGCCCATTGCTAGGACTACCACCTAGCCTGGTTCAACAATAGCTATAGAAAACATATTACATGAGATAGTGGCTATCACTACGACTGCAGTGTAAGCATAAAATAAATGTATAATATTCACATTGTCACAAAGACTCAAGAAGATATGGAGAAACAACAACATCAAAACGGCAACAAAGATACGAATCTATAAAAGCCTCGTTGTGTCAGTGCTGACATACGGATGCGGAAGCTGGACCCTGGAAGCCGAGTCAAAAGAAGAATAGCCGCATTTGAGATGACATTTTTCAGAAGGATCCTGAAAATTTCTTACAGAGACCACATAACAAATATATCAGTAATGCAAGCCATCCCCGAAGCCGCAGGACCACAAGAACCGCTTTTGGCTACAGTAAAACGCCGAAAACTCCAATGGTTTAGTCATACAACCAGACACAACACACTTGCCAGAAAAATATTACAAGGCGCGGTCAAAGGCGGCAGAAAGCGAGGAAGACCACACAAAATTAACATGGACAATATTCGAGAGTGGACGGGTCTGGAGCCACAGGAATTATGCGATGCTGCCCACAACCGTCCCAGACGGAGAAAGCGTTTCAAAGGATATTGACCCATGATATGTAAATTTGTCTTTCTCAAGATACCATTCCTCGATATGCACACGCACGCGATTGAACAAAGTCTTTCCGTCCTACGAAATGAAGCATTGCTTTGAAAACAGCCAGCGTCAAATCAACCAATCTCCAGGACTTGTTAAAAACTTGATGTTTCTGTATTTACTTAAATATTAACCAATGACTAAGTGACTAACCCCACCTCCCACGTATTTGTGAGGCCTACTTCCCACCATTCTTATGACCTATATTTCTTGCCACCCCTTCACAGACGACGTGTAGATTATGGCAATGTATTCCATAGAAGAGAAGCGCCATTCGTAGATGTAATTAAGTATGTTGCCTCAGTCTAATTAATCTGGCCCCACTGTCGTAAATTCGTAGTGTATTCGCAATCATTAACACTCCCGCCCTCACACCATAAACGTACAGCTTATTTGACAACGTATCAATTATTATGTATAATATGCTAATAATACAAACTAGTATCATCGCGTCACACAAAATGGTGGCGCTACATTACGAAGGCTGGATACGACTGAAAACTTCCAGATGAGAAAATGGAAACATGTGTGTTGCTAACTTTACGCATTTTGCATAAGCCACGCATTTATAAAGTTAAAACGCGCCACGCACGCTTATGTATACCTCCCCGTGGATCTACAGGACCGTTTCACTAAGATAATGACCTCATTAGAATGTTAGTGAAACGGTACCCTGGACCTCTCGAGACAGCGGTTTCAACTACCACGCCTGATGGTGTCGCCACCATTCGGGATCTGGGTAAACCATATAAGACGTTGGCCTTACTATTTATCAACTGCCAATCAGAACAATACATTTTTATAACGCTGTGACGTATGTGTAATAAACGACGCGTGAAGTCTTGAAAACAAAGCTGTCTTGTTTGACGAGTTTGGACGATTATTAAACTAGGAAGGATGCCGTATTGTTCTGCTCCTGGCTGTAAGAATACCAGCAAGTGTACGAACCTTTCTTTTTTCAGTTACCCGATTTACCAACCCAACCGGCTGGAGCAATGGCTTCGTTTCATAGGACGGGCAGGCTTTATGCCAACACGCACGGCGCGATTGTGTTCGGTGCATTTCGAGGAATGGTGCTTTGAGGAAGACATATATTTACAAATCATGGGTCAAGATCCTTTGAAACGCCGGAGAGCACGGAGGCTCGTAAATCATGCTTATCCTACGATTTTTGTGAGACGTGATGGGAGACCAGTGACCGAGCGAACGCCCCACCCGTTCGCAACTCGAGACAGGCGGCGGCGATGTAAACACGAGAAAAAAGTGAGTGATTACATTAATACAGCAGCGTTATCGATGTTATTATCGGTTTGAGAAGCATTACTTCATCAGGGACAGTTTCCAGATACCACGATGTATTTATAATACTGAAACTATCTCCACCAGCTAGTGAGCGATAATGTGTTGTGTTTGTATTAACCTCTATTATACCCGCTCTAGAATGTGGCGCCACCGGTTGTCGCCCACAAGAGAGCATGGAATGAACCGATGTTTTTAGTTGTAATTAATATGATTGATGATAAAATTTTCTCTCGAGCTAAGGCTGTTCTCGTCAAATAAGAGTAAGCTTTTCAGCATTCGAACATTGATTAAATTATATGATGATATTGATGCTGATACACTGATAAATGGAGAACTCTACAAAATTAATGAATGGTTATAGAAATTAATAAACTTTCCCTTAACGTTACTAAATCTAAATTCATGGTTTTCCACATGCCAAACAAAATGTAAACACCTGTTTCTAAAATAAATAATATAATAATAACAAAGGTAGACGATTTATTTCACTTTTATCATAGAATCCTATTCCAACATCCTGACTGCCAAAATGTGTTTTAATAAACCACACTTTAAAACATAAGGTGACAGTTATCAGCTCAGCAAGCAATGTAAGCAAGATATTCAAGTAAAATATCAGTATTCAGATTAAACAGGTAACAGTCAAATTATATGAACAACTGGTCAACTGTGGTTCATAATTTTTTTTTTTACATGATTTTATAATAAAAATTATAAGACTTTCAAACAGTTTTTGACATTTGATGAAATCAATCAATGACCAAAAAGTTGATGTCTGATAATTTACTTAACATTTTAACCACGTTTATTTTGGATATTTTTGGTTGATGTTGGAGAAATGCCATTTGACAGAACAGTGATTTTTCAGCTTTGATATAAACTACATAACATTTTTTAAATTTGACATTTAGCTGTTTAAAAAAAATACAATTTATAATTAAATTTCAAATGTGATCGTAAAAAACTTGAATACTGTCCCTACACATTTTACTCCAGGGACGTCTATTTCAATGTCCAGCTTTTCTTGCTAACATTGTACAACAACAAATGTTCACACAGAGAAATAAAATGTTTAAAAAAAATCAGATTAATAAAAAAAATTGCTTTAGGGGTCATTAGATATGTAAATAAACATATAGCAAAATTAGCATTCCGTACTGGTGGGTGCCACCAGGTGGTGGTTTGGTCACCCCACATTTTGTAGGACAAGCGAATCTCAGCACCAGTGAAATGGATATTAATTCACACTGACGCTGGGCTATACAAATTGCTTTACTGTTATTTTAAAACAGTATTATTGGCATTTCTGGAGCTTCTTGTTTTTTATGTTTTAATATGATATTTATATTTTAATATTTGAATAAATTGATGAATACACATTTAAACCACTTGTTATGGTTTATATTCATGGTTGCATATTATCGCATACGCTGTAGACACCTATTATTTTGGCAGACAACTTCTACTGCAAAAACCTCATATATGTAAAGCATTATTACATTTAATATAATTTATTCCATCAAATATAACTTGCAGCAAAATACACCCTCTCACAAATGTAACACGAGTAACCAATATAGAAATTTTTTCCTCTATGTCCTCTGTTTCTTGTATCTAATAAATAAAACTGGCTACTTTCCTATGCTGCCATATATTGCATATATTACATTGTTGAAACCATGAATTTAAAAAAAACTTGCAGTGATACATAAAAAGTGCAATGCGAGTAACAAATTGAACTGAGTAATCAATGTGTTATACTAGTAAGACAGTGCCAGTGCTTGAGTAATTGACATTTTCATAGGCGCTATGCAATACCTGGAATTTGACAGATGCACCAAATCAAAACAACTAATTTCAAAGCAACTTGCACTTCAATCTGTCAAGAGACAGTATGTGTCTGAGTACCCGAAGTCATTCACAAGATTCTGGGTGACTGGTATTTATTATTCCCAGAAGCGATAGTCATAGGCTCACATCAGAATGACTATCTGGTGGCAGTGATGACCCGAGCTCTAGACTTTACTGGAAATTGTCAGACCAGAGGGACAGCATTTATTCTGAGAAATAAAATGGTTAAGGACCTAGATAAACTGATTTTGCTAACAGCCTTGGACATTTCAAATGTGTTACAATGTATTGAACATGAGGTTACATATTAGTGTTGTGGTTCCAGAGGGGACTATTACTGGCAAAACAGAAATTTCGCAAAACATTGTTTAATTTATTGACTAATTGCCATGGTCCGACTTCAATTTGTTGGTAATTTAACCAGTATATTTGTTTGGACCTCTGATTATTTTTTTCAATAAAGGATTAAAATGGTATGTCTTTGTAATGTAGAAGTTCACATAGCAATATGATGACCAGACTTGGGGTCAATTATAATGTAATTATGTAATAATGTAATTGTAATGTAATAATGTAATTGAAATTCCAATTCCAGAATTGGAATAGGTCTTTTGTTTTTAAAAGTAATTGGTATTGGTGAAAATGCAACTGGTATTTTCAGTTACTTTTTTAATTGTGTTGTGTAACTTTTAACTCAAATTATTTGCTACAAATAATCAATAAAATATAATATGTTGTGTATATCATATTTCTTTGGTATTGTGTATGCCTGTGATTGCTCTGTTCACAGACTGTTATTTCGCTATGGAATTGATAATTGGCATTTTGGAATTGGTATTTTTGAGGTTTAATTGAAATTGGTATGTGTAATTGGTGTGTAATTGGCACTGCAATTGACACCAAATCTGATTATTGCAAATAAAAAATATTTCACATTGTCAATCAAATGAAGTTCAAACATGAAGTAATTTTCTGTCATGGCCTGTCACAGTTTGGACTAGAGACTGGTTCTGGACATCAATGCATCTTTCAAGTGTACTACAGTTTAAAACTACCAGTTAAATGTTTAATATTTTGAAGGAATGTTGCCCTTCACAAATATAGAACGAGACAACATATCAATGCAAGGGTACATCCATTGATTAATTTCGCATAATCCAACCACAATGTTGCTGTGTTTTTCTGCAATGACTGCATATATTCGTTTAATATTTGACAACTTCTGTTCATATGATTGTGAATTTTTATTCGCTGCTTTTTTTTCTGCAAATAGTCATCATGTTTTACGTCACTGGTAATATTAGTATTGGAATATGCTACAGTATATGTGATACATGCTGATGATATGGGTCATTCCATACGAAACCAAACAACTAAAAAAAAATTATTTTATTTTGTATGGAATGACCAAGCAGCATGTATCAAATATATTTTATATATATATATATATATATATATATATATATATATATATATATATATATATATATATATATATATATATATATATATATATGTATATATATATATATATATATGTATATATATATATATATATATTAAATAGGTTTATATGTTAAATAGGTTTAGAGTTATTGCATATTAATGATAAAAGGTGGAAAAAAAATTGCATTAATATATATATATATACATATATATATATATATATATATATATATATATATATATATATTAAATAGGTTTATATGTTAAATATGTTTAGAGTTATTGCATATTAATGATAAAAGGTGGAAAAAAAATTGCATTAATATATATATATATATATACATATATATATATATATATATATATATATATATATATATATATATATATATATATATTATATATGTCGTAATGCACTTTTCTTTTCAACTTTATATCATTAATATGCAATTTTGTATATATATATATATATATATATATATATATATATATATATATATATATATATATATATATATATATATATGTATATATATACATATATATATGTATATATATTAATGCAATTTTTTCCCACTTTTTATCATTAATATGCAATAACTCTAAACCTATTTAACTCACAAGTCTGTAATTTTGTAAATTCCACAACCGGTCCACCGTGTATGCCAAATGTAACTAAATGTTTGTTTGTGATTGTATAGCAACATAACTAATTACAGTTATATGTTGTATTTTCAGATTGCAGCCACAAAGCCAGTCGAAAGCATGAAGTCAACACCCCTAGACGACGTGACGCACCCCGAGAACGAAGTCGCTGTCGTGTGCCGCGACGTCGTTGTCAAGTCAGAACCGAATATATCCTATGACTATGACAGCAGCAACAGTTGTCCGACGAGGCACTGGGTGGTATCTGAGAACCGTGTACTAACAGAAGTGATGGAAGTCAAGAAAACTGACTCGCCAAGCGAGGCGGGTACAGTAGATGAAGGAGACGCCAACATTGACCAAGAAGGAGACGTCGTGATTAAGACAGAAGTTTGTGACTCACAATACCCTGACAATGTAAACACCCAAGACAGCAGCCTTCTTCAGGAAGCATCAGTGGACATACTGGAGCAAGTACAACGAATGAAGTGCGAACCTGTACACACGTGTTATTTATGTGGTGATGTATTTACATGTTTGAGTTCCCTTAAGGTCCATCAAGGATTGCACACAGGTGGAAAACCATATTGGTGTGCAATTTGTAGAAAAAGGTATGTCCACGGGGGCAATCTCAGACGTCACGAAAGATCACACACGCAGGTGAAACACCTTGATACAAAGGTAACAGAAGACACACAAACGAACATCTCACACAAGGCAACCCCGGAGAATATCCCGGAGAACGTAAGAGCAGTGAAACGTAATTCAGTTCATAAGTGCAACTTGTGTGGCAAGGTGTTTGGCCGCTTTCATTCCCTCACAGTTCACCAAAGACTGCATACACGTGCAAAACCTTACCCTATTTGTGAACAATCGCTTGCTGCACAGGATAATCGTAGTTATCATGATCGTTGTTCACAAATAGGAGTGAAGCTGTACACGAAAGAAGACTGTCACAATGTGATAAATAATGAACAGAATGAATGTCAACATCTTGATGTACGAGCCGAAAACAATATTTCGGTTGACAAAGAAAGTCGTAATATGCTCGAGACTGCCGACAACTGTTATGAACATCCTGATGTACATCACAACGAGCAAACCGAAAACAATATCTCGGTTGTCAAGGAAAGTCGTAATATACCCGAGACTGCCGGCAACTGTCATGAACATCCTGATGTACATCGCAACGAGCAAACCGAAAACAATATCTCGGTTGTCAAGGAAAGTCGTAATATACCCGAGACTGCCGGCAACTGTTATGAACATCCTGATGTACATCGCAACGAGCAAACCGAAAACAATATCTCGGTTGTCAAGGAAAGTCGTAATATACCCGAGACTGCCGGCAACTGTTATGAACATCCTGATGTACATCGCAACGAGCAAACCGAAAACAGTCTCTCGGTTGTCAAGGAAAGTCCATATATGTTCAGTATTAATGATAACGGCTCTCCACATCGTGATGTTAAGGGAAAAGGTCAAACCCAACATAATCTCAATGTTGACGCAGAAAGTCGCGATACGTTCAATGTTGACGATAACGGATCTGAACACATTGCTTCCAAGCTAAACGGGGTAACACAAAGCAGCATTTCTGTTGACTCAGAAAGTCACAATATGTTCAGGATAGACGGTAACAGACACGGACATCTCGGTGTTACGGGAAACCAACAATCCCAAAACGGGCTCTCATTTGACGTATCTACGGTGGATATTCCGAAGAAAGTACAACGAAGATATGGGCGACGACGGGACACATTGTGCGAATGTAGCCTTTGTGGGAAGTTGTTTGGCCGCGTGGATCACCTCAAGACACACGAACTGTTGCACGCGGGCGTGAAGCCGTACGCCTGCACGATGTGCAGTAAATCGTTTGCCAACAGAACTGCCCTAACTCGTCACGTAAGAGTGCACACGGGCGAAAAGCCATGCTCTTGTTCCTACTGCGGCAAATCGTTCACCCAATCGAGTAGTCTTAGACATCACGAACGAAGGATGCACACTGGTGTCAAACCTTTCCGGTGTACGATGTGTGGTGAATCATTTGCCACAACAACGACTCTGAAGCACCACAGAAAGCTTGTCACTGTCAGTCATCTGAGGTATTTCTGGAGGCGATAATAGGACACGTTTGTGTGGCGAATCATTTGCCACAACAACGACTCTGAAGCACCACAGAAAGCTTGTCACTGTCAGTCATCTGAGGTATTTCTGGAGGCGATAACAGGGCACGTTTGCGTTCAAATGCAAGTCAGTTTTGCATCTGACAGCTTGCATCTTTAACTGATGTTTTCTGTTGCAAATTGAACCAGTTGTGTCATTCATATATGCTTCGTTTTAGCAGCGTAGCATTCTCAATGATATTGATAAAGTCGGTGTTGTTTGTGGCTTAATTTGGCCATGTGTCCGTAAGGCTTTTTGCGAAACTAACTTTTGACCACTGAATGCAAATGAAAGCAACACGTGCATTTTTAATATATAACAGCAGCTGGGATAATGATCATTAATCACGGTACCAATAATGTGAAGCTCGCTCTCCTGCGAATATACCTACTCTCTGTCTTTCTATCTAAGTACATTTCAGGCCTGTACGTTTCGTAAAATTAAAGCACTAGTTGGCAAGCCTACGATGAAACAAGTTGTGTATTTGCCTGGGAAAGAGCGTTGGAGGAAATGTATGTTATGTTTGTGCTAATGTACCCAACATCTATATTTTATATATATTGTATTTAGGTTTGCCAATACTCATCGATGAAGAGCTTTCGGATGTCAGACAAAATAATTATGATAACATAAAATAAAAAATTAAATGTACTCATACTCGAATGTTTTGTTAAAATATTCGTATTAATATGTGTTATTTTTACGTTAATCACGACACGGGCAGTGATCAGCATCATTGGCTGGACAGCTTCTTTTTATTCGATGTTTCCGACGTGATGACAAAGTCAAGCGTGTTGCCTCGCTCGTGTGTCGCGCCTCTGACATGGTGCATAAAGCCAGTCGCCTCCAGAGTCACCGTATCTTGTGGTAAAATCACCACACACGACCGTCTCAGAAGAGTGGGCCGCGGCGATAATAACCATTTTCCCAACATCATCCAGGAAGGAAATCGAACGATGGCGGTCGGTAAACAACAATCACGCGCGTGACACAGCCGATACGGACGTCACGCGCGTGACACAGCCGATACGGACGTCACGCAAGATAACGTAATTGGTTTGAGTATCAACATCGGTGCGTGATACGAGTTGCAATGTCTAAAGCCCGCAGCACACTTGCCGATTTTTCGTCGAGGGACAAATAATCTTCAGTTGTCAACTAGTGTGCTGCGAATTCCGGGAGAGGAGAGGATTACGGCTCTGAGAGTTCAGCGTTCTCTTTACTTCAGGGCGCGGACGGACGATGATAGGTGTGGGTCCAAATAATACCGGTGTTGCTTTCCTGCGAGCAGATTACACTGCTCAGATGATGATGATGTAACCAACGGCACATATGTGATATTTGCAAAGTGAACAACAGGAGTCGTTACAGTATATCTTGACGAATGCGGCTGAAGACGCCCGATGATGGAACTTTAGACAAGTTTCTACCAAATGTTATCACAGTTGAAATTGGTCGAAAATGGTTTAGTCCAGCAGTTGTGCGTGTTTTCGCTGTTGCACATATGTTTAGTGATCTTAGAGTGAGTAGTGTCCTTAGTGGTACAACTGGTGGATTCCTTTGAAACACCTGCCCCATTGACGGGTCGGACGCAGCAAATCACATCTAGTTACACGTTTTGATGACTCCAGCACACTTGAACAATTGGGACACACCTTTTAGGTGATCATGGACAATGAGAACTAGCCTAGGCGATCTCTTTGGTGGTTGTCGATGATAGTCAGTCACCAAACCAACAAAGAGATCGCATTGAAATTAATTTAAAACAGGAAACGTTTGAATAATTTCCAAAATGTCTATACATCACTGCGTTCTCCAGACTTTCTCACACAGTGACACCACAACCGTAATGCCAGAAGGGTACAATTTCGCCTTACTAATCTTTATATTTAGTAGTATGCTACTACCATTACCAAACTTGGATTGCACAAAGAAACACATATATGTTATCAACATATATTGATCACTGGTGAGCAAATACGCCCCATGGTACTGAAGCATAACCGTACATCGCGTATGTCAAGCCTTTGCTACAGAGCAGAATATGAACTGCATTGGTAACTTTCAGGCTGCAAAACATCATATGTCTTGTCAGATATATCCATGATTATTACCTGGGGGTAAAATCCGACCATATAAATAAGACAAACATAGCCAGCCGTAGTTTATAGAATAATATTTATACGTATATGTATAAATATTATCCTATATATGTATAATATTACATGAGATCGGCACAAACAACATTTTGCTTCATAATTTCTTACCGATGCAAACGAGTTCAATTCGCTGGTTCAAGTATTTGATGTATGACTTAGACGCTACCACATACCACAGTTTTTAAGCGAAATACTACGCGGTTTGGTCAATATCGAGGTGTGCGGACATGCATAAGCTTGCAAACATGCATCAGCTTGCGGACATACACACCTTTATAGTTTCCAACGTTTCAGAAGTATGATATTGCCAATGCAATATTATTCACGACACCCATTATTCACGTCGTTTAAGGCCATCCGAAATCACGACCAACAACCCGGTAGAAATGTTCATTTAGAGGTTTGAAGTAACTCCTCAACTTTGCCTCGACTTCTGGAATCAAAGTCGGGTGTTTGACGCCTTTATCATTCCCCAAACAATGTTCCTTTCCCTGCGTGGAAACCACGCAGTAAAAACCCCTTTCTTCATTGAACACAAGGTTCTTATGTGTGATATGATGGCGCAACCCGAGGAACGTTTCGACCTTTTCGACTTCGGAGATTGGGTCAGACACTAGTCTCTGACCGTCGACGATATGTAACTGAGAACCGAGACGGAACCAACGCATCCAGTGTTCGATGGTGAGGGCGTACGACGAACGACGAATGAACTGACTAGTTCGGTTGATTTCTCCGGATGGCGTCAGTATATCGGAACCTTCTTATGTCCGACACATCTCAATGTAAAAAAAATTTCTGACGACAATATTGCAGCCAGTCAGAAACCGATCTATCGACGGGATCGCGAACAATTAATATAATCTTGATGGAAACGTGGCCGTTTTCTGCTGCAATATTGAGGCAGATATAACATTATGGCGACGACGCTATGGAGGAAGCGGCTAGCAGACATTTGACGTGTTTTATGAAGACATACTGCATTGACGTGTTTACACCGCACAAAGCACCCGGTGGACATTTGACAAATTCCCTTTTATGAGAATGTTCTCCTTTATGACTAAACCTACATAATTCGTGCCCTTTATGACTAAACCTACATAATTCGTGCCCATTTGAAACATCATACGTATTCAATTAGGTGTATTACCTAAACTCTGGTTTCAAAGTCGTAGATTTGCATATGTTGTACCTTAAAATGAGTCACCGCACACTGATTTAGGTTACAAAACTATGCTGAACGGATGACCTGTTTCTGGTGTTGTTGGAGTTCAACTTGTTGAAACTGATACATGTGTTCAATAAGCAAACGTACTTGATAGTAATCATGGGATGTTTTTTTACCCATTCATATTTATTTGTGTATTTTACTTGAACAGTTTTCATGCACGTTTATTGTGTTTTCTCTCATTTCCTGGAACATTGGCTTACCTTATGGTTCCAATGTATGTACTATGAGCAATGTTGCTGCTACCTTTGCATAGGCAACTAAGAGACATCAACTAGAGTATTCATAAAATATAAGAAACTATTGTATTGACATATTTAAAAGTATTCACAGGTGCTGCTCCATTTAACATGTAACATCTTTTCGTAACGTAAATCAGGTGAAAACGTACATAATATACACCTGTATAATGAAAAAACCGGATATATGTTTATGAAAGAATACCAGTAGTCAAAGTAATGTAGACCCTATACGCCCCGAATGAAGAAAGTTTCATAGTGTTCCCGTGTTGTTGATTTCTTCCGTGTTGTTGATTTCTTCCGAGTCCGTTATGTATAAGAAAAGGTGAGGATTGTACGTGATTGTGACGTATAACTTTTCGGTGTGTTTTTTCTCTGAGAAAACGAGGTTTGTCGTTTTCACGAATTTCACACTCGATGTCAGATAATTTATGTTTAACGTGCTGTGAAAATTTAAGACAGTCGTTGGAATTGATTGTGGACTCACCACTAAATATGCATGTTTCTATACCAATTAGTTGCATAGAGCGGTTTTGAGCGTGTCGTGCACTATTACTGAGGTGTTCGCAATCTACACAAAGCATATGTGTAAAGGAAGATAAACAAACGTGCGAGGTTATCAACATGCTGAAGTATTCACACGTGTTGCTCCATTGAATTATAGTTACATATGTTTTCGAAGTAGCAAAGAGCACCCTGTTTGCACGATTCGTTTAACGTAATATCGTCATTCTCGCCTATCAAAGAATAGGTGCTCTTATTACAATTTTTTTTTCATATTTACGTCTCTGCGATGTATTCAAATATTGCGGACATTTGATGCCCCGACAGCGGAGTGTGATTGCTACACTTGGGTAATGTAAGACAAAACGCACCGCTTCCTGCAATGGATACTATATGATACCGTTACCTTGCTTTTTGTACTATTAATTCGGCGTAAATTTAATGGTGCAGAATGCTCTCCCTCCCTCCCTCCCTCCCTCCCTCCCTCCCTCCCTCCCTCCCTCCCTCCCTCCCTCCCTCCCTCCCTCCCTCCCTACCTACCTCCCTCCCTCCCTCCCACTCTACACTACACACTCCCCGACAGTGGCGCCACTCATCGCATCACCACTGCCACAACTTGAGAATAAATAAAAAAAATGGACAGTTGTGGAGTTTCTTAAGCTATTGGTAAACAGGACAGCGCGATTGTTGTTTACGATTTGCTACGTCATAGCATTTGCGCACTTGTCTCTACATAAATTATAAAAGCACAATTCTATCTACAATTGTCTGCAATTGGAATTGGGAGATTTCTAGATAAACATTAGGGGTTTACCAAATTAAATAAAGATGTGTAGAATCTGCACATCAAATGTTAGTTGTGATGAAATGGTGAGTGGCGCCTCTGGTGGGGAGTTTGTTTTTTAGATTATTGTCGCCACTGGGGTTGTGTCGGGTCGTAGTGCTCTCAACATTACTGCAATAATAGCAACAATGCGGCGTCACATTGTCTCAGGTGAAGGCAGCGTCAGGCTTGGTGGCTCAGTCGGTCGATAATGATGCAGAAATGCTGGCCGACTCCATAGCGCACGCAAACACACATGTATGTCAGCGAAGGCAAACATAATGAGCATCTTTAGTTTGGTCAGGACCTGTTCTTGCGAACATGAACGCACGTGCGTCGTGCACAAGAAGGATATTGTTTTCCTAATCAGTAGTGTCTCAATTCAACGTGATACTGTTATAAATCTCATGATTGAAGCTGAAGTGCGTGCGTGCGTGCGTGCGTGCGTGCGTGAGTGCGTGCGTGCGGGTGCGTGCGTGCGTGCGTGCGTGCGTGCGTGCGTGCGTGCGTGCGTGCGTATTTTTCTTTTCATACTTTGGCATGTTTGCTCGCAGGGAGCATAGGCCATCGAATGTGGTCCTCCACTCTTTTCTGTTTGTGGCCATTTTCTCCATTTCTCTCCTGGTGTATCCCATCTTCTTTCTTTCGTTTTCGGTGTCTCTCTGCCAGGTGTTTCTCGGCCTTCCTCTTCTACTCTTCCCTTTGGGGTTCCACTAAGTGCTTGTCGTGTGATGTTTGTTATTGGTTTCCTCAGTGTGTGTGTCATATCCACCTCCATGTTATCTTCTTTATTTCGTTTTCTACTGGCAGTTGTTTGGTCCTTTCCCACAACGTAGTGGGGGATACCTTGTCTGATCATTTAGGTGTAAGATTCTGCGCAGGCATTTGTTGATGAAGGTCTGTATTCTTTTTAGTGTTTTCTGTGTAATTCGCCATGTCTCCGAGCCGTAGAATAACACTGACTTGACATTTGAGTTAAATATCCTCAGCTTGGTGTTAAGCTTGATTTGTTTTGTCTTCCAAATTTTTCTCAGTGTGAGGAATGTGTGTGTGCGTGCGTGTGTGTGTGTGTGCGTGCGTGTGCGTATTTATCTATGATTCTGTATATAATGTATGTATTCTCTCTCTCTCTCTCTCTCTCTCTCTCTCTCTCTCTCTCTCTCTCTCTCTCTCTCTCTCTCTCTCTCTCTCTCTCTCTCTCTCTCTCTCTATCTATCTCTCTCTCTCCCTCCCTCCCTCCCTCCCTCCCTCCCTCCCTTCCTCCCTCTCTCTCTCTCTCTCTCTCTCCCCCCTCTCTCTCACTCCCTCCCTCTCTTCTCCCTCTCTCTCGTTCGACCGCTCGCTCGCTCTCCATTTCCCCCTCTATCTACACACCAGACATGTCCCGGTTTATGCAAGCTGTGTTCAGATATTGAATAAACCATTGTCATCACACGTGGCTTGGCACCGCGTTAAGTTAACATGAAATGATAACTCATTAGACCAATTAAACCGTTGCTTGATGTCGTGAGACGTTACCAGCGCACCTGTTCCGTGCGTCACGAAATCGTCGCAGCGTAATCAGAGATCTCGCTGCAACTCGTTCATGTTCAACGATAAAATGTCTTGATACAACTGTCGTTATGTGTACATACGTTATACAAAGTGCAGGTTTATCCAGCACAGAATCCGACACATAGTACGTATGATGGCTATTTACACC
Organism: Lamellibrachia columna; assembly: GCA_963662155.1. Classification (NCBI taxonomy): domain Eukaryota; kingdom Metazoa; phylum Annelida; class Polychaeta; order Sabellida; family Siboglinidae; genus Lamellibrachia; species Lamellibrachia columna. The sequence continues at coordinate 51,632,440 of OY759264.1, forward strand.
ATTTCCACATTTCTAAACATGAGCAGTCCATGCATGACTCCATAAATGGTTGCAAACAATACTTCCAGTTTTTATATTAAATTAAATCATCGCCGATTTCCGAAATTAGATTACCTGCATATATAAAACACTAGATATCACAATGTGTTATTATTGTTTACGTTTGTAACAACTCGACGACTGTGAGGTTATTTATAATTACTTTGAAGTTGTCACGTTGGCTCAATACGATCACCAAGTGGTCGTCTGTATGTTGTAAGTAGTCGCGAAGACAGCCACCCACCTGTACATCCGGCGGCGAAGACAGCCACCCAACTGTACATCCGGCGGCGAAGACAGCCACCCACCTGTACATCCGGCGGCGAAGACAGCCACCCACCTGTACATCCGGCGGCGAAGACAGCCGCCCACCTGTACATCCGGCGGCGAAGACAGCCACCCACCTGTACATCCGGCGGCGAAGACAGCCGCCCACCTGTACATCCGGCGGCGAAGACAGCCACCCACCTGTACATCCGGCGGCGAAGACAGCCACCCACCTGTACATCCGGCGGCGAAGACAGCCGCCCACCTGTACATCCGGCGGCGAAGACAGCCACCTACCTGTACATCCGGCGGCGAAGACAGCTACCCACCTGTACATCCGGCGGCGAAGACAGCCACCCACCTGTACATCGGGCGGCGAAGACAGCCACCCACCTGTACATCCGGCGGCGAAGACAGCCACCCACCTGTACATCCGGCGGCGAAGACAGCCACCCACCTGTACATCCGGCGGCGAAGACAGCCACCCACCTGTACATCCGGCGGCGAAGACAGCCACCCACCTGTACATCCGGCGGCGAAGACAGCCACCCACCTGTACATCCGGCGGCGAAGACAGCCACCCACCTGTACATCCGGCGGCGAAGACAGCCACCCACCTGTACATCCGGCGGCGAAGACAGCCACCCAACTGTACATCCGGCGGCGAAGACAGCCACCCACCTGTACATCCGGCGGCGAAGACAGCCATCCACCTGTACATCCGGCGTGTTCGTCCGTGTTTCGATGATGATGGCACTATCAGCGACGTTTTCCGCTCTTTGATTCCGATTCAGATGGACATATAGTCCAATCAATCGCCTTACCCCTATCATGGAAATTGTCAGGGCCGGTTTTCTCGAACTACTTACGATGTCATCATCTAAGTCATTGATATAGATTAAGAATAATAAAGGTTGCGGTGGGATAACTTTTATTATTAAATTACAATACATCATTACACTTTATTACATTCAGCATTATGTAGGTTTGTCTTACATGTTGTGTGTAATGTATTACGATTACACCCTTCATTATAATCATTTAAGTTATACAGTCTTTTTTCTTTGCACTAGTTATTAATAATTAATTATAAATCTATTGCAGCTATGGGACTGAAATATCATGTCAATGCCACTGTGTCATCAGTGATCTACTGTTATGTGTAAAATTAATAGCATGTACATATACTTGTCTTTGCTAATCATAATTACATATTACCACCTTTGTTATAAAGTATACTTTTTATCATTTCGTAGGTAAGTTGCGATTTTCGTAGCTGCAACAATTTGCAAAAGTCGTTCGAGAATACAAACTTACGATATTTCGTGGCTACGAAATGTATCCGCCATATTTACTCAACTTCTTACGTACGATAAAGTTTCTTCGAGAACACGGGCCCAGACGCCTGCGCACAATCAGAACTTTCATTTATATCCATAACTGAAAGAGCTGGTACAAGAGGCATCGATGCCTAAACAGCCAGAAGATAACCTGTGAGAACCTGTAAGAATCTGTGAGAACCTGTGAGAACATGTGAGAACCTGTAAGAACCTGTGATAACCTGTAAGAACCTGTAAGAACCTGTAAGAACCTGTGAGAACCTGTAAGAACATGTGAGAACCTGTGAGAACCTGTGAGAACCTGTAAGAACCTGTGAGAACCTGTAAGAACCTGTAAGAACCTGTGAGAACATGTGAGAACCTGTAAGAACCTGTGAGAACATGTAAGAACCTGTGAGAACCTGTAAGAACCTGTAAGAACCTGTAAGAACCTGTAAGAACATGTGAGAACCTGTGAGAACCTGTGAGAACCTGTAAGAACCTGTAATAACCTGTAAGAACCTGTAAGAACCTGTGAGAACCAGTGAGAACCTGTAAGAACCTGTAAGAACCTGTGAGAACATGTAAGAACCTGTGAGAACCTGTAAGAACCTGTGAGAACCTGTAAGAATCTGTAAGAACCTGTGAGAACCTGTAAGAACCTGTGAGAACCTGTGAGAACTTGTAAGAACCTGTGAGAACCTGTGAGAACCTGTAAGAACCTGTAAGAACCTGTAAGAACCTGTAAGAACCTGTGAGAACCTGTGAGAACCTGTGAGAACCTGTAAGAACCTGTAAGAACATGTAAGAACCTGCAAGAACCTGTGAGAACCTGTGAGAACCTGTGAGAACCTGTAAGAACCTGTAAGAACCTGTAAGAACCTGTGAGAACCTGTGAGAACCTGTAAGAACCTGTGAGAACCTGTAAGAACCTATAAGAACCTGTGAGAACCTGTGAGAACATGTGAGAACCTGTGAGAACTTGTAAGAACCTATGAGAACCTGTAAGAACCTGTGAGAACATGTGAGAACCTGTGAGAACTTGTAAGAACATGTGAGAATCTGTCAGAACCTGTAAGAACCTGTAAGAACCTGTGAGAACCTGTGAGAACCTGTGAGAACCTGTAAGAACCTGTGAGAACCTGTGAGAACCTGTAAGAACCTGTGAGAACCTGTGAGAACATGTAAGAACCTGTAACAACCTATGAGAACCTGTGAGAACCTGTAAGAACCTGTGAGAACCAGTGAGAACCTGTGAGAACATGTGAGAACCTGTGAGAACTTGTAAGAACCTATGAGAACCTGTAAGAACCTGTGAGAACATGTGAGAACCTGTGAGAACTTGTAAGAACATGTGAGAATCTGTCAGAACCTGTAAGAACCTGTAAGAACCTGTGAGAACCTGTCAGAACCTGTGAGAACCTGTAAGAACCTGTCAGAACCTGTCAGAACCTGTAATAACCTGTAAGAACCTGTAAGAACCTGTGAGAACCTGTAAGAACCTGTGAGAACCTGTGAGAACCTGTGAGAACCTGTAAGAACCTGTAAGAACCTGTAAGAACCTGTAAGAACCTGTGAGAACCTGTAAGAACCTGTAAGAACCTGTATGAACCTGTGAGAACCTGTGAGAACCTGTGAGAACCTGTGAGAACCTGTGAGAACCTGTAAGAACATGTGAGAACCTGTCAGAACCTGTGAGAACCTGTAAGAACCTGTGAGAACCTGTCAGAACCTGTGAGAACCTGTAAGAACCTGTGAGAACCTGTGAGAACCTGTGAGAACATGTGAGAACCTGTAAGAACCTGTAAGAACCAGTAAGAACCTGTAAGAACCTGTGAGAACCTGTCAGAACCTGTCAGAACCTGTAAGAACCTGTCAGAACCTGTAATAACCTGTAAGAACCTGTAAGAACCTGTGAGAACCTGTGATAACCTGTAAGAACCTGTGAGAACCTGTGAGAACCTGTGAGAACCTGTGAGAACTTGTAAGAACCTGTGAGAACCTGTGAGAACCTGTGAGAACCTGTGAGAACCTGTAAGAACCTGTGAGAACCTGTAAGAACATGTAAGAACCTGTGAGAACCTGTGAGAACCTGTGAGAACCTGTGAGAACCTGTGAGAACCTGTGAGAACCTGTAAGAACCTGTAAGAACCTGTGAGAATCAGTGAGAACCTGTAAGAACCTGTCAGAACCTGTCAGAACCTGTAAGAACCTGTCAGAACCTGTCAGAACCTGTCAGAACCTCTGAGAACCTGTAAGAACCTATAAGAACCTGTAAGAACCTGTAAGAACATGTGAGAACCTGTGAGAACCTGTAAGAACCTGTGAGAACCTGTGAGAACCTGTGAGAACCTGTGAGAACCTGTAAGAACCTGTCAGAACATGTAAGAACCTGTAAGAACCTGTCAGAACCAGTGAGAACCTGTAAGAACCTGTAAGAACCTGTGAGAACCTGTACGAACCTGTAAGAACCTGTCAGAACCTGTCAGAACCTGTAAGAACCTGTGAGAACCTGTAAGAACCTGTGAGAACCTGTAAGCGTGGCAAAATAATTAACTTGATAAATTTAAAATGTCCGTTCTGCGTAGAGACACCCATTCCTTCCACACATTACGTCTTATCAAAGCTTATATGAATGGTTGCACGCGCGAAACCAAGTAGGCGGCAGGGGCGGATTAAGGGGTAACGGGTCTCTGGGGCAAGTATGAGACTCCACGCCCCCCCCCCCCGAAGGCGATCATGCCAATGCATTCCTAAACAAAATTGAAACATATTTGTTCAGCCTGTCAGATAATACAAACATTGTCATAATGTCATGACAAAGTTCTGTTTTTGGTTGTGGATAAAACAACGTTTTTACAACGTTATGAAAACGTTTCAGCATCCAAACGTTTTTACCACGTCACAATAAATCAGTCATCATAGCCGCGCCCAGACTGGCATATTGGCGACGTAGTTATGTGGAAATGTCGCGGTTTAATGTTTCATATGAATTAACATAGCGCTGCAGACGGATGTAATTGCATGAAAACCGGCCGCTTGCCGCGATGGCCGCCCGCGAGTGGTTGTTTTTAATATGTTGTTGGTGGGTGACAGAACCTACTCAGACACCGGGAATACCGTACGGCAATTAGGGCTGAACTGGTAAAATGATACGAAAGAGGAATAAGGTCACATATATGTTACTATTGATTTATTCTACAAAGAATTTGGTCAACTGGAAATACAAGATGGCTGTCATTTTCAAGATGACCGCCAATAATTACATCATCAATACAGGACATACGAGTCTGTTATGACTATTGACATACACGTCTATAGGGGAACTTGCAGTGTAAGTTTCCAACTTTGTTCTATAAAAAAAAACTCCAGAACCTCGTACATAATGTCCCTATTTAAAAGCTGCCCCTACTGTGGAAGGTCGTATGACCCATCCGTTCGCCGGGACCTGGGTGGTCAGGTATGATGCAGGTTGTCAATCAGGGCACACAGACATGAATCCATGATTGGCACGAAATGTGCGGCAACCGAATGTGTTGGACACCAACTAAAGCCCATCTGCACATTTGACTCACCTGCGACGGCGGTGTCAGTTAATCATTGCCAACGAACCCAGTGACAGCTACCAGATTTCCGGCGTCTTCGCGAATGCCACGCACATGTTCTAAGGTACATAGGCAATGCTTGCAACACTTTGTAAGGTACATAGGCAATGCTTGCAACACTTTGTAAGGTACATAGGCAATGCTTACAACACTTTGTAAGGTACATAGGCAATGCTTGCAACACTTTGTAAGGTACATAGGCAATGCTTGCAACACTTTGTAAGGTACATAGGCAATGCTTACAACACTTTGTAAGGTACATAGGCAATGCTTGCAACACTTTGTAAGGTACATAGGCAATCCTTGCAACACTTTGCCTATGCAACTTAGAAAACTCAAATCAAAATGTGTGGCACATGCTCGAGTGGTTCATATCACCAGAAGTCCAAGTTCCATAGAGGAGGAGAATGAGTTTGAGGAATAGGCTTCTTCCTTCCTCACGACGCCCTCAAATGAACACCAACTGGAAAAAGAGACATACCACTGAGCAGCAGGAGAAGGACTGTTGAAGAAGATATGAAGATGACTGGAAAGCCGTGGATCGAACTTGGCTGGCTCGCCCATGACCGTACTGGCTGAAATAAATGTGTTGGCGCCTTATGCTGATTGTTACTTAACATCACACAGTCTGATCTCCGTGTTTTTGTTGTTACCAGCACACAGGATATCGACACAAAGTCTCTTGGCAGAACCAAACCTTCGTTTTTGGCTTGGTCCTCCTGCCAACACGTGTGAGGTTGGCTTGATGTGCAAGTCGAATTCGCAGGACAGGAAAGTGAAGTGATGTGAATCCTGCTTGGTCTTGACGACTTGCTGAACGAACACCCAAGCATCTCTCGTGGAGCACGGTGCTGATGTTAATGTGATCGACCAACATTGCCGCTGAAATCATATCTGGACGGGTTTCGACACAGACTTCGTCCAGCTTGCGTCCGCCGATCGCATCGCGAGCATCACCAGGTGTGACGAAGTACTGCAGTGTCTGCTGCGTCCGATCTGAAGTGGACAAGTTAGGCCGCTGATCGGTAGATCTTGATTTGTGAAATTTAGTGGGGCGCGATGGCGCAGTGGTCAGAACGTCGGACCCGCAATCGAGAGAACCCGGGTTCGAATCCTCTTGCTGCCGTTTCGAAGCTTTGACAGTTTCGTTCACCCCACATTGTCTTAGTTCACTCAGCTGTATAAATGAAAACCTGGCTACATAAAGAGGTGGATATGTGAACGAATAGTCTTCGCGCAGTAATTGCGGCGTGGCTGAATGCGTTATCTGGGGATAAGCCGAGATGGCATTGGAATGACCAGGTCTGCCAGAGAGTGAAGTGTAAAGCACTTTGAATAGTCCCAAGAACCTTTCACATAACAATATATACTAATAGGTAGTGCTGTACTGCACTGTTTCACTAAATTCCCGCTTCGCCAAGCGCCATACTTGTAATTAATGTTGCGATTCATATTGTTTTAGTGTTATTTGTGTGATATGTGGGTGAAACAAACGCTCATTTATACCCCGGGGTGTATGAAGCCAGGCCTTACAGTTAAATCGGTTCGCTATTAAATTTAACTAGAATGTTTGTACTGGTTAAAGCCATGCCCTGGTGTTAATATGTAGTATGTTCATTTGATTGTATTGGAGAAGCCATATCCACTGCATTTAGAGTTAATGCACTTTAAAGACAGAGTTCCTTGCAAGGGGAATGATACAGTAAATAAGGTTATATTGTAGCAAATCCTGAATAGGAATACATTTTGGGAAGACTTGTTAGCCTAGAGTATGCCGCCAGGTTAAACAGCCTTTCGGAACGGTTCTTTAGACTGTTGCCTGTAGACTATGGAGCCTTTAGCCACTTCCTAAATAATTGCTCCATCACGATTTGTTGATGATGATTTCTCGTAAAGCGTTTCTGCGTGAAGTTGCAGCCAATCGATGCGTGGTTGAAAATGCCATCTGAGCTCGTTGTAAATTGCACAATGACCAGGCCTAGAGGAGATCAGGGCATCACTTAAAGCACGGTGGACTCCACTCCGCCCTGTGTACGTATGACGCGGATTAGTTGGCCGAGCGTACCTGTTGGTATCACGTGGCATCAATCGAAGCAGTTTTGCTGGCAGTGACCAGTATTGACTAACTCATTTGCGACGGGACCGCGTCAGTGACAGCAGTATCCATGGTTGCTGTTTACAAACTGGTTAGAGCACGATTTGTAACAGTCGCGGAAAGTGCATAGCCATCTTGAACAACACGGAATCATCAGCAAGCGACTGATAACGATTCTGACCGTTTCCTTAAAACCGTCGGACTAACATTTGATAAATGAACGCGTAGATCATCGTTGTTGTTTGGATCCCTCCAGCATCCATGGCGATGGATCCTTTTCTAGGAAATATTACTCTTGGCGGAAACTTCAGTTTGGCGGAGTACATGCTCATCTTGGCGGAACATGAGCATCGGCTCTACTGGTTTGAGCCGCGAGTCGAGATTCCGCTCGTCTTCATCTACGTCGTCGTCATCTTCGTCGGCCTCGCGTCCAACGCCGTTGTGGCCTGGCTGGTGGCAAGCCGACGGGCCCTACGCACGGCCACCAACCTGTACATCGCCAACCTTGCCGCCTCGGACATGATGCTGTGTCTGTTCTGTCTGCCCTTCACGTTGGTCCGCCTCCTGATGCGCAACTGGACGCTTGGAGAGGGGATGTGTCGGGCCCTGCCGTGGCTGCAGTCGGCCAACGTGTTCGCGTCGACGACGACCGTGACTGCCATTGCGCTGCATCGCTACGGCGTCGTCGTCGCTACGGACTTCGGCGACGGAGGCGTCAGGGACGAGGCGTCCGACAGACGCACTGCGGTTCGGGTGATCGGCGCCACGTGGGTCGTGTCGGCGCTGTTCGGCTTGCCGCTGTTCGTCTACAGTCACGTCGAGCGGGCCGAATATCTGCATCGACTCACCTACACCATGTGTCTGGAGACCTGGCCGTCGACTCGCGTGCGCGTCGCCTATGCGGTCGGCGTTCTCGTCCTGCAGTTCGCCGCGCCCGTCTTCGTTCTCGTCGCCATTCACGTGCGCATCTGCTGCTTCCTGAAGCGGCAAGTCTCGGGCAGCGCGTTGCTAGCGCGCGACGCCCGCCGCTCCGCGAAGATCGCGCGACGCTACCACAAGAACGTCGCGCTGCTCCTGACGATCTCCGCCATGTTCGCCGTATGTTGGCTACCGCTCGTCCTGCTGAATCTCCTCGCCGATGTCGCCAGCACGATCTTCGCCGACACCGACTTCACGCTCGCCTTCGCCGTGGCGCACGTGATCGCGATGACGTCAGCTTGTCTCAATCCGGTTCTGTACGGGTGGTTCAACTCAAGCTTCAAGCGCGAGCTGAAAGGGTTGCTCCTCTTCTGCATCCGGGACAACAGCCGAGGCACGGAGGTGGAATCGAAGGCGTTCCCAACGACGGCGCCACCAACGACGGCGCCACCACCACCACCATTGGAGCTTCGAAGCCGAGAAAAAGAGTTGGTACAACGAACATGTTACTCGACCTTCAACATTCGTAATGACGTTGTCACCCCTCGACTGTCGCAGTGGAAAAAATCAGAATCTATTGATCAGGCGTGACTGCATATTATACAGACTTTAGATGAACTTTATAAATATACGTTATGGTTTTAGACAGATAGATATTATTTTATGTCAATCACATCACAGTATTTACACTTGTAACAATGTCACAAAAAATTTCACATGTGTAATCATCTTATTTCCACAAAGGAAAACATGTTTCCATAGTGGACTTAAATGAATGTATCATTTTAGACATTGTAAATTTAATTAATAATGTTTGTGAATGAGTTTGTATTAATTGTAAACATTGTTGTATGTAATAATTAATAATTAATGCATCTGTACCATATTAATTAGAGAACACTGCTATGACGTTGTTGCGAATTTCTTATGCAGGTAGTATTATGTATGCGCATGTGTGATACTAATACGGTTTCGAAAATATACGTCCTTGTTTAAACAATTGCTAATTTGTTTAGTTGGTTATCAATACGCACGTGTATAAATGCTAAATAATGTTGTATTAGAAAGGTGCCGTTGTGTTAGATTTCATTGTGAGCAGCAAGAATGTACATTTGTTTGCCACTCGTAATGTTGTCACATACAAGTTCACTAGTGTATACTAGTACAGTAGACATTTGTTATGTAACCAATGTCGAATAGTATGTATACAAACATAACATTTGCGGCATTCAGCGGCCTGAAGATAACAAAGCTACCATAGTGTGTTAGTCTACCAGACACACTAACGCCGTGTAACTTGACGATCTTGGCAACAATTGTCTACATGGCTTAACATCTGACATGTCATATCTCAATACTTTGAGTTTCACCCGAGCCCCCCCCCCCCCCCACCCCCCTACAGCAGTGCATATTACATCATGTGCTATTAAAATATTGCTCCTGATGCACCGACGATATGGTTTTGAAACACTGATAGAACTGTTTGTGTGGCTCAGTAATAAATAATCAATCGCCTGTTTGTTGTTCGATTTATTCTTTGTTTTATTATTTAACTATCACAGGAAGGTTACTCACGCGTCTACACTCGCAGTTTTATTATTTAACTATCACAGGAAGGTTACTCGCGCGTCTACACTCGCAGTTTTATTATTTAACTATCACAGGAAGGTTACTCACGCGTCTACACTCGCAGTTTTATTATTTAACTATCACAGGAAGGTTACTCGCGCGTCTACACTCGCAGTTTTATTATTTAACTATCACAGGAAGGTTACTCACGCGTCTACACTCGCAGTTTTATTATTTAACTATCACAGGAAGGTTACTCACGCGTCTACACTCGCAGTTTTATTATTTAACTATCACAGGAAGGTTACTCACGCGTCTACACTCGCAGTTTTATTATTTAACTATCACAGGAAGGTTACTCACGCGTCTACATTCGCAGTTTTATTATTTAACTATCACAGGAAGGTTACTCACGCGTCTACACTCGCAGTTTTATTATTTAACTATCACAGGAAGGTTACTCACGCGTCTACACTCGCAGTTTTATTATTTAACTATCACAGGAAGGTTACTCGCGCGTCTACACTCGCAGTTTGCCCTACGTTTGTGCAAGTCGGTATGTGCTATTGCTTTCTTGCATTAAAAATAAATTAGATGTAGAAATGTTACTCCGTTAAACCACACGTAACCACATGTTTACGGAATTAACAAACGATTACGCGACAACTTTTCACCATTGCAACAGTCCCGGGGTACCGATTTATTTTCACTGGTTACCCGTTTCGTTGTTAAAACCTCGTCAACCACTGTAAGGAATCACGGTTTGAAAAGTGAATCTTATAATTGAAGGAAGATATCGATTATGCAAACTAATAATTGAATAAGTAGCAAAGGGTAAAACCGTCGAGTGATGATGTTTGTGAGATGCTGCGACTCTGGCTCTGACATAAATGTCAACTAGGCAGACATAAATATTAACCAGGCAGACACTGAGCTTGTACTATGAGTTCACGATTTCTTTACCAACAGGAACCAGTATGTGAAAATAGGCAATAACGCATCCACCGTCATCACAACAAACACCGGCGCCCCTCAGGTGTGTGTGTGTGTGTGTGTGTGCGTGCGTGCGTGCGTCCGTGCGTCCGTGCGTGCGTGCGTGCGTGCGTGCGTGCGTGCGTGCGTGCGTGCGTGCGTGCGTGCGTGCGTGCGTGCGTGCGTGCGTGCGTGCGTGCGTGCGTGCGTGCGTGCGTGTGTGTGAAAGCCAGATACTCAACGTCTTTTGTGCCATATGCAGTCAGAACGTTTTGTCCTTCACTCATCCTTATAGACGATTTTCTGTCTTTTTTCTGTGTTTTATATCTCTTAAACTGTTTGCTTGCAATATTCGTACTTGTGCAATATATTTTTTTATTTCTTAAAATGGTGTATATTTCTCTAAAATGTTGTTGTAATTCTTTGGTTTGCATTTTTCTAGTTTGCTGTGATATGATTAAACGTATTTTTCTTTCTTGGAATGAATAAATATGAATATGACTATGTTGCAATCAGAGAGCATACATTCACACATCATTCCATCGTTGATGGCCTCAGACACAAAAGACTACGGTGGCTTGAGCACGTTTGCGTAGGCCAAGAAATGGCCTAATGAGCCAAACCTTCAGACAAGATGTCATGCGACAGCGGAAGAGAGCGATACCACTGAATAGGTAAATTGACCACATCAGAAATGATAAGGTCACTTCCATTGTTTACGACCGAGCGGTACACTGTAAACAGGGCATGATTGAATGGTGCAATCTGCCGTGTGTGTACGTGCATGCGTGCGCGTGCGTGTTGATTTGTCTGTTTGTTTGTGTGTTTGTTTATTAGCTTGTGTTTTTGTTTGTTTGTTTGTTTGTGTGTTTGTTTGTTTGTTTGTTTGTTTGTTTGTTTGTTTGTTTGAGTTATGTAGCTTTACATATCACCACTGTTCAAGAAACTGATGAAAATGACTAGCAGGGAAAATGCCATATTTCGGAAGATAGGTATTGACAACAATTGTGTTAACAGTCAAACGAAGCCTAGCCCCACTGCACACGCGCCCGTGTACGCTGTCAGCAGTGTCGACGGAATCATTAACGCGAAACATGATGCCACAGGATTATAACGATCGTATTACGACCTGTAATTGCGCAAAAAGAAGCGAAACTGCGAGCCACAGATTAAAGGGCTGCACGGGTAACACACGGCCGTAAGCTTAGCGGCGGGTTGCCGCTATCTAGCCGTGTGAAACCTTCTAAGTGAGATTGCAGACGTCTATTCGATTGGCCTTTCATATTAATACCCGTAGAACGCTAACATGCGGAATTCCGATAAACTTATTATCGTGGCAGAGTGAAATGATTGAACGTAATATGGAATCTTTTTTTCGTCAGGATTTTATGCTCCGTATTCTTTATTGTAATGATTAAGATATGGTATATACAAATATTTGAATACAAAGTTGCATCTGAAATGTATTTTACTTTTTAGTTTATCAAATACTAAGCCATGCGTGACGCTATGTCCGGCCAAGCGTAACGCTCGCTGTAATGGTCACAAGTAACGTACGTGGCATTGTGCGAAAAATGCTGAGCGTTATAAACATCAATCTATTTTTAAAGAACAATGAAAAACCTTGAATGCCCAAATCAGTGTTTGTAATAGCTTATTGTAATAGCTTATTGTAATAGCTTATTGTAATAGCTACTCTTCTTTTTCATATTATGTGTGAACGTCACAATTTCATAATAATTTCAAGACAAAAGTTTTTCTTTTCTGTAAAGTCACAACAATCACACATCCCTATCCGAGTATGTGAGGGTTATAAGTATAACTCTTGTAAAAAAACTTCAAGAATATACGTTTTCAAAAATTTACGTTACGAAAAAGTATTACTTTTGTCAATGCCTTTGTCCGCTGTTGCATTTAGAACACTCGAATATTCTGTTGGCAATATCTAACCAAAGAAGTAGTCGCGGACACTGCGCAATCATAAATGTTATGTGTAACGTAAATATACAGTTATGTTAAATTCTCCGTCGGCGACACCAAATGTTTTTCACGGGGTTCGAATTTGTGAGATCCAACACCGAAGGCACGGGACGTTACGGTACAGATACCATCACTTCAGTCTGTCTTGCCGAACCATTTGGCAACAAGCAACACAAAATGGTAACCAGTTCGCGTGGCAAGGCCACACTCTACTTCTGTCAAACAAAACACCCGTGGAACGGTCGGTTCTTGTGATACACCGAAGTCCTCTTGGTCAGTTCATCGATCCGCTTCATGAAAGAGAGAGAAACAATTTCAGGGAAATCTCTGCTGTTTTTGCTACGTTTGCAACAGTTTTTGTCTTGTGGTGCCCACTCCGCACTTACACCACGTGCACTTGCTCTTTATCGGGACCCGCTCGAAACGTCATATCCGATACGCGTCGCGCATGTGCATGCGATTTTCACTTCTCACACATTCCGAGGTGAAGCACCTTGCGAATGACGTTAGGTCCGTGCCAGTAGCCCCTGGAAGGTCATACAGAAATCGATTTATAATTTGCTAGTTAAAAATAATAACACTATTGTTTTTTATTTTATTTTAATACCTGCCATGAGTGCAAAGAAAATGAACATTTTAAAATTGTGAAACAAAGGGCTAACTTGTAGTTATGCGAATGAAACCAATTTATAATTCCGCTTAGCTGTACGTTATATAACGCAAATTAAATACATTAAAATAAATTAATTAAATAAATTAATTAAATTAAATAAAGAAGGCATAAGAGAAACATAAGCAACGCTAACCTAGTCACATTTACCATTACACTTATTCAAACAACAACAACAAAACGGAATGTTATAAACACTGTTAAAGGTAACTACACAATTCCGTACTTAGCATATTATCGTCTTATCTGGTTACGAGCGTGTCTGTGCCAATATACATTCATGTTACAGACGCGCATAAACCTCTGCGTCCGACCACAAGAACACAGTCCGCGTGCTTACTTGACAAGAAGCAACCAGTAAAGTTGTGGCATGGCGAGTGCCTTCATGAGGTAGGAGGTGCGCCTCGGTACGGCCTGGTTGTACGGGAACGTCTCCATCAATTTCCCGTCGTAACCAAACTCGGCTAGGATGCAGTAGCCCTTCTTCGTGACGACCGGGCAAGATGAGTAACCATTGTACTGAAATCACGTGACACTTGTTCAGCCACGCGTAACCTTATGTGCGGCGACGCGGAACGGGCGATAAGGTACGTGCAATTTTTACATGCGTCGGTTAGATGAATTTTTAGTTGTATGCTAAGCCATATGGAATAAACCACTCTATTTCTGCGCTCGTTGCAGTTGTCATAATTAACATAACAAAGATTCCATATTACGTTCAATCATTTCACTCTGCCACGATAATAAGTTAATCAGCATAATTTTTAATCATTTTATTATCATTAGATGGGTATTACTCAACACACTGACATACAAAGCTGTTGTTAAAATACTATTTAAAGACCTGTACCGCTCGAAAGATTACATACTGCTGTTGGAAATAAAGCAGAAGTAAAATACAAATTGCTACGTAGATAATGCAAATCCGTTAATATGTTAATTAAAGCTAAAAGCTGTCAAAACGTTCCAACGGATTAAGGTCGTACATACTGAAAAAAATTAAAATTTAAATACTAATATATTACAAACACCAGTCTAATACATCTTTTTTAAAACTGGACAATAAAGGTTTCGTTGTATAACGTACCTTCTTGGTAGGCTTTTTTCCGGACATGACTTTGCTAAGATTTGTGCCAAGAACTCCAACTTGACCGCCTGTAAACAATAATACCAACTTGTATGTTTTCGTGTTTTCGTTCTTTGACAAATTAATGACAATACTACTCTGACATCCATTGTGTTACTAGTCACAGATATAATAATAATATTTGTTTCTGCTGCTGCTGCTGCAGCTGCTGCTGCTGCTGCTGCTGCTGCTGCTGCTGCTGCTGCTGCTGCTGCTGCTGCTGCTGCTGCTCTAATACAAACAAGAGCAGCAGTACGACTAGGAGTGTTGGTGTCAGCGTATTTTCGAGTGTGAGACAAGCAACGCGCCCGTACTTATGGCGGCGGCTGTCTTGGACGTCGGCAGGTTGGAGCAGTCGCCCAGGGAGAAGACGTTGGGGTAGCGCATGTGCTGACACGTCTCTCGGTGCACGTCGACGAAGCCAGACTTGTCCGACAACGGGTTGTCCCAGAGCACCTCGGGAGCCGAACACGGGGGCGCCACGTGCAACATCTCGTACTGCGACAATGGCAAATGTGATGTCATCACTCATATAATACTACTACTACAAATAATAATAATAACAACAACAACTCATATTATAGATTAGATATTGTGTTGTCTTTCGGTACCTAAACCCTCCCCGACTATTATTTCCGTCTCTTCCGATTTTATCTTTTTTCGGTTCTATAAAACATTCCCCGGTTCACCCGCAAATTATGAGTCACAACGTGATTCCACCTATTCTTCCGTATTCAAACAAATACGTAATCAAACGTAGATATTAGACTGGTCTACAATATTTCAATATCGAAAATATATAATGTCGTGGTTCCTTCTTATTGATCGTTTAGTTAATTAACGGCTACTATAATTGCCCGTGGGATAAGAATTATGAATTATTAAAGTTTGTTGGAAACATTAGATACGTCGTCACTCACGTTGTACGTCTCCGTCCTGCCTTCGGCGTCGAGCACCTCGAATATGGCTTCCCTTTTCTCGTGCTTCACCTCCACTAGGTTCCGTCGTAGGTTCAACTTTATGTCCCTGAAATAGATCGAAGCAGTAAAGTTGAAATTATAACATGGATATTCCTATGTCTGCGGCTGGTGGTTTTGTCGTCCGCACCAACGAGAAATATTTAATTATATTAATATTCTTATCGTAGGATTTGTTTATTCTTTAAATTCGCGGAGAACACAAAGAACCAGATTTCAGACATGTAGCCAAAGTGGGCTGGAGGGTGTTGCCCCACACCCAAAGTGGGCTGGAGGGTGTTGCCCCACACCCAAAGTGGGCTGGAGGGTGTTGCCCCACACCCAAAGTGGGCTGGAGGGTGTTGCCCCACACCCAAAGTGGGCTGGAGGGTGTTGCCCCACACCCAAAGTGGGCTGGAGGGTGTTGCCCCACACCCAAAGTGGGCTGGAGGGTGTTGCCCCACACCCAAAGTGGGCTGGAGGGTGTTGCCCCACACCCAAAGTGGGCTGGCGGGTGTTGCCCCACACCCAAAGTGGGCTGGAGGGTGTTGCCCCACACCCAAAGTGGGCTGGAGGGTGTTGCCCCACACCCAAAGTGGGCTGGAGGGTGTTGCTCCACACCCAATGAAGCCCACTTTTTGAATAAATATAAACAATGTGGGCGGTAGCTCAGTCTGTATTAAATATGTTTACTTTTCTCTATAATTACGACTCACCTCGTCTACGGACGTTGATTTAGAATATAATATTATAATCTAGCCCATGTTTTGTGGTGGTTTACATGACTACGACGTCTACTGAATCAGAAAATGCAAGGTACCACCTAATTTGTAATACCCAAGATGGCCGCCGTTGTAGTAGAAATATAGAATAATTTATTGATCATAATTTCAATGCAATGGAGCCTAGATAGCCATCCGTTATGTCTAAATGTATGTTTTCGTACCCAATGAATCGAATGAGACAATTGGTGGTGTATATTAGGCGCAATACGATAGAACAATAAGAGAAGCTGTTGCCCTTCTTTCGTACCTCTCCAGAATCTGGTCGTGCAATGTCTGGGCGTATTTCTTGACGCCGAACACGACACCAATAGACGTGTTGTACATGACTGTCGCCTTGTCTCGCTTCCCGCTCTGAAACGACACGACACAGCAGTCAAAGCAACAGCTAGAATGTCGAGGTGCTTGGACGTAAAGAGTCCAGGATACTTGGCTAAATGTGTACAGCCATATACGCGAATAGAGACAAATGAGACAGACAGAGATGGGAGAGAGGGAGAGAGGGGGGAGGCGGACGCGGAGTGGGAGGGAAGGAGGGAAGGGAGAGATAGCGATAGAGAGAATAAGGGATGGAGGGGGAGGGAGGGGGCAGACAGAAAGAGAAAGGGGGAGATGGAAAGATAAATAGGGGAGAGAGAGGGAGTGTGTGTGTGCGTGCGTGCGTGCGTGCGTGCATGAGTGAGAGAGAGAGAGAGAGAGAGAGGGAGAGGGAGAGGGAGAGGGAGAGGGAGAGGGAGAGGGAGAGGGAGAGGGAGAGGGAGAGGGAGAGGGAGATGGAGAGGGAGAGGGAGACGGAGACGGTGACGGAGAAAGAGAGATATAGTATATATGGGCGCGCGTGCCTGTGTTTCTGAGATACCTAGATACATAGGTAAATACGCACACACAAACATGCCAAAGTATGAAAAGAAAAATACGCACGCACGCACGCACGCACGCACGCACGCACGCACGCACGCACTTCAGCTTCAATATTGAGATTCATAACAGTATCACGTTGAATTGAGACACTACTGATTAGGAAAACAATATCCTTCTTGTGCACGACGCACGTGCGTTCATGTTCTCAAGAACAGTGTCTGACCAAACTAACGATGCTCATTATGTTTGCCTCTGCTGGCATACATGTGTGTTTGCGTGCGCTATGGAGTCGGCCAGCAATTTCCGATCATTATCAACTGAGACACCCAATTTGAAGCTTCGTTCACCTGAGACGATCCGTCGCCACAAGGCTGTCATTATTGCAGTAAACAGCGTAAGTTAAACCCGGCATATTGAGAGCATGTTGAGAGCACTACGACCCGACGCAACCCGAGTGGATACAATAATCTAAAAAACAAACTCCCCACCAGAGGCGCCACTCACCATTTCACCACTGTCACAACTTACATTTGATGTGCATATTCTGCACATCTGTATTTCATTTGGTAAACTCCTAATGTGTCTCAAGAAATCTCTCATTTCCAATTGCAGACAATTGTAGATAGAATTGTGGTTTCATAATTTATGTAGAGACAAGTGCGCAAATGCTATGACGTAACACATCGTGAGCAGCAGTCGCGCTGCCCTGTTTACCAATCGCTTAAGCAACTCCACAATTGTTCATTTTTAATTTATCTTCAAGTTGTTGCAGCGATGATACGATGAGTGGCGCCACTGTCGATAGTGTGTTTAAAAACTAGTCGCGTTGCGTCGGATTACTGTGTTACGATGCAACGCAACTAGTGTTAAGTTGTTGTAGCGAGTCGGGTTGTGTCGGGTGGTAGCGTGTGTCCCGGGTTTGGCGTGTTTTGGGATTGTCTAATTTAGTAAAGATCTCGTGTAGACACAGCTATCACACGTCACACGACTGACGTAGACACAGCTATCACACGTCACACGACTGACGTAGACACAGTTATCACACGTCACACGACAGACGCATAGGCACAGCTATTACACGTCACACGGCTAACGTACAGAGCATCAGTAAATTGTAAACTTACGCGTCGAAAGTAGTCCTCCGCCAAGTAGAGCACTTTCTGCGGTGCGCCTGCGCACTTGATCGGTGTGTTGGGGAAGGTAAAGATGGCGTTCCCCTCCTTGAAGGCTTTCATGGCGGGGTACGTTTTCTGTACGTATTTCGGGTGGTAGTTGGAACATACAGCCGGGTCGTGTTCCAACGCATCAATGAGACCTTTCACCTAAAACACACGAGTGTCGGCCTCAAACATAAATATACGGTTCCAGCTTTTATTCGATCTGAAACAGCTCTGCAGCAACAGTTTCATTAATTACGAATAACTATCACAGTTGTTTTCATCTAGAGCATTCACGTACTAGGGCCTACTAGCATCGACATTAGTAAGAAGGAGCCTGTTCTTTGCGGACTGGTCAACTTTGACCGACTGTAACGGGAGAGCAGGTTAGGGTGAACCTGACGGAATTCTTACAATTTCTGATTTTGGCGACAAATTCTCTAGATATAGACCATGCGAAATTTGGTTTTCCTATTCCCGTAAATCCGGGGGGGGGCATTCAATACATTGCTAGAATACCATCCTTGAGACAGACTCTACGCACGGTAACGCACGCAACGTATTTGGCGTATCAAATCACAAATCACAGTTATTGGGTAATTAATGGTATATATGTTGACATCTCAAAACGTCTTTACGATAGAGGGTAGAAAGTGTGAAATTACATTCATATGAATCAAATATGTTAGTGAATTAATCGCTTTTTTGGGGGGTCAGCTAAAAAAATTCTTAAGGATGGTATACTGACAACGTATTGAGCGCTTCCCCGGGATCGACCTGAACATATTTGCACTCACCAAGTGGTAATTCGTCTGCATTCCAAGTGCGACCACTAAATACTCATAGCTGATCTACAACGAAAGAAACAGTGCAAACCAATACAAGTTTCTGATGGCAGTGACGTATTTAGGGGGCATTGTCTCACCCTCCCTTGGCGTATTTAGGGGCATTCGATCCCCCTCTCTTGGCGTATTTAGGGTGCATTGTCTCCCCTCCCTTGGCGTATTTAGGGGGCATTGTCTCACCCTCCCTTGGCGTATTTAGGGGGCATTGTCTCCCCCTCTCTTGGCGTATTTAGGGTGCATTGTCTCCCCATCTCTTGGCGTATTTAGGGGGCATTGTCTCCCCCTCTCTTGGCGTATTTAGGGTGCATTGTCTCCCCCTCTCTTGGCGTATTTAGGGTGCATTGTCTCCCCCTCTCTTGGCGTATTTAGGGTGCATTGTCTCCCCGTCTCTTGGCGTATTTAGGGTGCTTTGTCTCCCCTCCCTTGGCGTATTTAGGGGGCATTGTCTCCCCCTCCCTTGGCGTATTTAGGGGGCATTGTCTCCCCCTACCTTGGCGTATTTAGGGGGCATTGTCTCCCCCTCTCTTTGCGTATTTAAGGTGCATTGTCTCCCTCTCTCTTGGCGTATTTAGGGGGCATTGTCTCCCCCTCTCTTGGCGTATTTAGGGTGCATTGTCTCCCCCTCTCTTGGCGTATTTAGGGTGCATTGTCTCCCCCTCTCTTGGCGTATTTAGGGTGCATTGTCTCCCCCTCCCTTGGCTAACATGTTTGATTGTTTTTCTTATTTCACCTGTTGCGCCACTGTGTGGTAGCATGGTAAACTAATGGGTGACTAAGCTTACCCCCCCCCGGCTTCCTACTTTGCGAGACCCCACTGTCTGACGGTATGCAATCGCTTCATGTCATCGTTTTCAAAGACAATTAATCCATAGATAATTCTGCTGGTTTAACTGTATTCGGAGCAATTGGATAATTTATTGTATTTACAAATTCACGCTAGTGTTAATCTAAATTGAAAATATGCATAATAATCACATTTGTTAATTTTTTTCAAATGAAGAAAGGCCGTACACATGTTTCTTAGATAGGGGCTATAGGCGAAAAACACACCTAACAATTAACAAAAGTCCAACCTAGAATAACCTACGTTTTCTCCACTCTACTCAACATTCATAATTATTATTATATAATTATTATATAATATATAGTATATACCATGTTAATGCATGAACTACAATAGCCAGAGGCGCCACTGACCGTCCGTCCGTCTGTGAGTGACACTTCCGAGTCATCCGGGCAGATCCCGGCCACTGTCGTCTTTAGCCAGTCACACTTACGGGGCAGGATGGCATCCGTCGGTCGGTGAGACATGTCGAACTCTTTCAGTCCGCCCCCGATGAGGGTGAACATCGCCTGGTAGTAGTGTGTCTACAATCAGACAGATGGCGCCACTGTTGTAAGACGTGTTTTAAGTTCGTCTAGAGCAGGGTTCAACGCCTGGGGTACGCGCGCCACCGGGCCGTGCATGGGGGTTTCCACGGGGTGAGGTTGGCCACCGGGCCGTGCATGGGGGTTTCCACGGGGTGAGGTTGGCCACCGGGTCGTGCATGGGGGTTTCCACGGGGTGAGGTTGGCCACCGGGCCGTGCATGGGGGTTTCCACGGGGTGAGGTTGGCCACCGGGCCGTGCATGGGGGTTTCCACGGGGTGAGGTTGGCCACCGGGCCGTGCATGGGGGTTTCCACGGGGTGAGGTTGGCCACCGGGCCGTGCATGGGGGTTTCAACGGGGTGAGGTTGGCCACGGCTAAAGTCAAGTGCAATCATTTCACCCCATTGTGTGGTCTTTTATGTGGTATGGGGGTACAGGGGTGCAGGGGGAACATGTAGTGCAAGGGGTACATTGGGCACAGGGGGAGCAGGGGGAACGTGTAGTACAGGGGGTACATGGGGCACAGGGGTGCAGGGTGTACATTGGGTACATAGGGTATAAGGATACAGGGGTACAGGGGTGCCTGGGTTACAGGGCGTTCATGTGGTAAAGGGAGTATTGGGGGTGCAGGCGTACGTGGGG
>OY759264.1:51658611-51691111 GCA_963662155.1 Lamellibrachia columna
TATTGGATTCAATTTCTATCTCCCTCGCGAATATGCGATATATTCCTGTTATTGTGAGAGTAATCAGAGGAGTTCGCACAGATTCAGTTTGTTTACCGAAAACAAAATTGCAGCTAACTTGTACATCTATTTTCTTGCGACATATGCATCACCGGAGACACATTAGCTTCGTTCAATAACTAGCAAACCACGCGCCCCAATAGCGCTGCATGAAAACAAAATGGTCGTTCGTCACCCTGGTGTAATGTCGCCGAGCTATCCTTTCGTTTGTATTTCACGAAATATTACCAATAATTTTCATCGATATATTTATGTAGCAGCAGTGTGTTTTCTCAAGCATGTCGTTAGATATACAACGAATGGACGATGATGTCAATGATCGTCTTTAGTCATTATCATCATCATCATCCTCACTTTAACCGATTTAATCATCATACTTATTTGTCATAATTATTAATGGCTTCAAGACCTTCGTTGCTCACCATTAGCATAATGGTTTTCGTCATAATTATTTTTTCGCAGCCATTTTCACCACACATAACATTATAATCGTCTTTCGACGCCGTCGTCTTTTAGTTCGTCGCCTTTTTATTTTCACCTTGACCTTTTGACCCCTTCTGTTTTCATATCCACGGCTCATTACATTACCAGTCCACTTCGCCGTCCGTAACTAAAGACTAGTTGAAGCACCACCTGCCATCTCGCGTCGCTAACTCCGTTATCGCAGTTATCAGGACAGCCCGACCTACGAGTAGTGATAGCATGATTGGCCTACTGAATAGATTAGCCAGTGACCGGAAGTATCGGTGTGTAATCTCCTCACGAGACAAACCGTCAAAGCTAAACTTGTGGCAACATGGGTCAGGGCCATATAACTTACATTTTATGTAATCAGTTAGAGGCCGTTCAACATTGTTGACATTTACCTGTTCGTACAAAGAGTTCTAATTCTCAGACCCCCCTCCCTGAATTAGTACTTTACAACCTTGATAATTCTCAGACCCCCCTCCCTGAATTAGTACTTTACAACGTTGATAATTCTCAGACCCCACTTTCTGAATTAGTACTTTACAACGTTGATAATTCTCAGACCCCCCCCCCTGAATTAGTACTTTACAACGTTGATAATTTTCCACATTGGAAACTATATCGATGCAATAATGTCAAGACACGGTATATGTATATAATAATAATAATAATTAACTTCTATGGCGAATATGTCCTCAGCTCAGAGGCGCAACAAAACAGAATCATTAAACATAATCGTGAACAGGAAAGCGCAAATGTCAGTATCAGAACAAGGGACAACCGAACATTTATATAGGATATACAGTAATAATTATCAGACTATGTTTACAATCATTTATCTCCAATAAAAATGTTATTAAAGTGTTGTGTTTCACTAACAACTCAATGGCGTTGTATTGGTCATTGTATTGGTCATTGTATTGGTAATTGTATTGGTCATTGTATTGGTCATTGTTTTCCACGAAGTTGTGAATTTAAAATCAAGTATGTCAAAAGTGTCTAAATGCGACCAAGATATATGTAATTACAGAAGCGTGTTACTATTTTTAATTATGTGGTGTGACCTTTGTGACAAATGTCCAGCCCTAAAAAACGTCAGGTACCACAAAGGGTTTCACGACAATTACATGGGATTTCAAAGGTTTCTGAAAAATAGCGCCATAAGAATACTTTCGACGACTGTTCGCACTAAATGTCTACTTCAACTGTCCGAGTAGTGTCAGACTGCTTCCCACCATGTCAACACAAACACAGTGATGGCTAACATGTATGTCAACATTGAAGCAGATGACAAGATTTACGACGACAATGACAGATATTAAGACGATGGTTAGGCAAGGATTACGACGACAAAGAGACATATTCCGACATTGATGACAATAATTTCAGCGACGATGACAATGAATACGACGATAAATCAGTATTGTATACGCTAAGCTTATTTCTGCATTGTTAATGATTCGAGCAGCGTCATTTTACAACATCTAACAACATTTAACAACATTTAACAACATTTAACAACATTTAACAACATTTAACAACATTTAACAACATGCACATCTAAAGCAACAAACTCGAGACAAGAAATGAACAGGAGGCGATCGGCCTGTTTGGAGTAAGTACGTTTCCCTCTATGTGTAATGAGATCATTGCTAAGCCTGTTCACGCTCCTGGTATTAACGCAATCCGTATATAATTAGTTCCGTTCGTTTATCGTTTGCTGTTAGAGTGGAAGAAAGAGAAGATCCTAACTATTGATTTTCGGACAGTGTGACGACGTTTTCTCGTGGTCCGGCGCACTCAGTGGACATGGATATTCACTTTCAGTAGTGGACATACTACCAGTAAAGCACTACTGGTCACACATGAAGACGACACAGGCAGACCAGTCAGAGTGACACATTTTCAATTTTAAACTTGAACAATTTAAAATTTGTTGTGATTGGGCTGTGATCTTTTTACTCATTTTCCGTCCATATTTGCTTAACTGCAGCACTAACTAATTTTTGTAGCGTGGATTCTGATCTTTCTAACTCTGCGGTCTTCATATTTGATCAAAAATGTTAGACATCTAATTGGTTACTTCGTATCGTATTATATACATTTCAAAGACAATCTTATTTGTTAAAATGTACAAACAATCCAATCACACAACTGTGATTATTACAAAATATAATACGGTTGTAAAATAAGGAGATGTCCGAATGTTGTCCTTTTTTACAAATAAAATGTATACAGTTAGTTCATTCTTGTGTATAAAACATAACAAATTTACGATGAATAATCAACAACTTATTATGTTGCATGTCACAGTTGTTACCTATGGATATACAGGTGTATGTAATTACTGGTTTTTCCCAGTTTTCTTAAATATATATATCGAAGTACAACTCACTTTGCTTGGTTCGACGACTGCCACTTTCCCTCGTCCGAGCTTCGACGCGAACTTGTTGGCGACTGCCGAGCCAGCCGTGCCACCGCCGAGGACCACCAGCTTGTAGCTGTCCTGGTTCACACGGCGGTCGGACGTCGAGAAGTCCCGACGAGAAAACGAGGACGGTGAAGACGGCGACTGCGAAGACAGCGCCGCGGAAGCACCGCTCGTGGAGCAATGATTGCAACGACGGACGAATCTAGCCGCCGAACACGCTATCATTTCACCCGAGCAAGCCATGTTGAAAATTCTGTGTTGTAAACGATGTGAATCTATCACGAAAAGCGTCGTCTTCCTAGTCTGTCGCGATGTGGCGTTCCGACTGCGACGTCGCCGTTTATAAATAGCGCCACGTTGCTGTCATTTCGCCGGCCAATCGGCCAGGTGCCAGTAGAGAGAGCCCCGCCTTCCGCCGCGACCTTGGTCCGCGAGCGGTATCAGCGTCGTAACTGACAGCATCCCCAGCTTTTATATAACGGTCATTCTGGCTGATCGATAGTTTCGGGCTTGTGCCTAATCAATGCTAACACGACATGGTCCTGTTATCGATCGTTTGTCTGTTTTGCACTACATTGTATCGAAAACATATTTTGTTTGCGTTTGGTCGAGTTCTGTCCAGCGCTTTACGTAACTGCCAATCCGGTTGACAATTATTGAGCATTTCGAAGGTCGCTGTTATGCCGTGATGCGATTAGCTGACGTTTGTTGGTACTACGTAATACTACCATGGAGTAGTATAAATGTTTGTCAACACCGAGTCATTAGTAAATGTTTACACATGTGTTTGTGCAACACTTATGAGCTCGACAAACGCGCTGCGTGTTGTAACGAGTTTGTGTATAATACATAATACTGAGGTACAGAGAGAAATGGGGAGAGGGACAGGCAGCGAGGCAGATAGGGAGAGGGAGGGAGAGTGAGGGGGAGAGGGAGTGGGAGATGAGGGGAGAGGGAGTGGGAGAGGGAGAGAAATAATGAGAGAGAGAGAGAGAGAGAGAGAGAGAGAGAGAGGGGAAGATAGGAGTGTGAGAGGAAGAGAGCGAGAGTGAAGGGGAGAGGGAGAGAGGTAGAGAGAGAAAGGGAGAGAGAGGGAGAGAGAGGGAGAGAGAGAGGGGAAAAGAGAAAGACGGGAAGACAGATAGTGGAGGGAGAGGTAGAGAGAGAGAGGGGGGGGGAGAGGGAGAAGAAAGAGAAAGCGAGAAAGTGAGAGATATATAGGAGAGGGAGGGAGGGAGGGAGGGAGGGAGGGAGGGAGGGAGGGAGGGAGGGAGGGAGGGAGGGACGGACGGACGGACGGACGGACGGACGGACGGACGGACGGACGGACGGACGGACGGATGGGAGATAGAGAGAGAGACAGACAGAAAGACAGAGAGACAGAGAGATCAACGACTGATGAGTTGTTGCATCGTACAGCAGGAATATAGAACAGGCTGTCATAAGTCCCATGGGCGAGGAATTCAAGCGCGTAGGGAAAGGGATATCAATAATGGGGTAAACTACAACAATCGATGAACCGAATGTAAATTCTAGTCAAAATGCACAAAAGTCTTCCAGTAAATAAATACAGGCATTTAGTAAATTAGCTCTATATATGTGCTATTATATGTGCTATTATATGTGCTATTATTGGCTGCACCCAATCTATTTCCAGTGATGGTGCAATGTAACATCATTATTCATTTTACGTTTATATAAAGTTGACGTCATAACGCCGCTGTTAGGAAGCGGTGGCTTTGTGGTTAGAACATCGGACTCTCAGTCGAGAGAACGCGGTTTCGAAACCTCTTGCTGCCGCTTCGAAGTTTTGACAATTCCGTCCACTCCGCGTTGCTCCAGTTCACTCAGTCGTACAAATGAGTACCTGGCCACGATGGTGGGTATGTGAACGAACAGTCACCCCGCAGTAACTGCAGCATGGCTTGGTGCTTCCCAGAGAAGTCGAGTTGGCGTTGGAATGAACAGGTCTGCCGCCAGGGGGTGAAATGTAAAAGGGACAGGATGCTGCACTATATAAGATCTTTGTCCGTTTTATTGTGCTGTAGCTTGTTTAGAAACTGTATGCCCAATGCCCAGTGCTGTATGCCCACTGCCCAATGCTGTATGCCCACTGCCCAGTGTTGTATGCCCACTGCCCAGTGTTGTATGCCCACTGCCCAGTGCTGTATGCCCACTGCCCAATGCTGTATGCCCACTGCCCAGTGTTGTATGCCCACTGCCCAGTGTTGTATGCCCACTGCCCAGTGTTGTATGCCCACTGCCAAGTGTTGTATGCCCACTGCCCAGTGTTGTATGCCCACTGCCCAGTGTTGTATGCCCACTGCCCAGTGTTGTATGCCCACTGCCCAGTGTTGTATGCCCACTGCCAAGTGTTGTATGCCCACTGCCCAGTGTTGTATGCCCACTGCCCAGTGTTGTATGCCCACTGCCAAGTGCTGTATGCCCACTGCCCAGTGTTGTATGCCCACTGCCCAGTGTTGTATGCCCACTGCCCTGTGCTGTATGCCCACTGCCCAGTGTTGTATGCCCACTGCCCAGTGCTGTATGCCCACTGCCCAGTGTTGTATGCCCACTGCCCTGTGCTGTATGCCCACTGCCCAGTGTTGTATGCCCACTGCCAAGTGTTGCATGCCCACTGCCCAGTGCTTTGCGAATGTCACGATAATATTTTGTATCTAACAGGGTAGATTACACAAACAGTGTAAATATTACAATTGAAACTCGCTGAACCAACAAAACGAGTCTCTCGCCAATAGTTTGATCTCATTACTGACTGTCTACGCTAGCGGCGTGCGAGCTTTGTATGATGTTCCGGTTTTGGGCGGTTTGTTGAATAGCCGCATTGTGCTGTGACTCCGACGGTATAATCAGTCCGTACTCAAGAAAACTGGGGCAAAATTCGCCTTGTAAACGGAACGCGTGTGAATGACGGCACAGTCAGACTATTGCCAGCTGTTGAAAATGCAAAAGTCTTTATGGAAATCAAAATTAATATATACTACTAAGTAGAAGCACACACAGATGACTCTGTTTCTTCCGCCGTAGCACCTGCGGTACGCTGCCGGTGCTTCCGACATTGCTTGTTTACGGTCTTCGTGCGGGAAAATCGTCGTATCATATTCATATGTAGTATTTACTGACTCAGACAAAATGCATAAAAATATGTTTTGTCCGTACGGCGTTGCGCACTGTCTGTGTGAGCTAAAACAACACTGTCTGTGTGAGCTAAAACAACACTGTCTGTGTGAGCTAAAACAACACTGTCTGTGTGAGCTAAAACAACACTGTCTGTGTGAGCTAAAACAACACTGTCTGTGTGAGCTAAAACAACACTGGCTGCTGGTGCAGTCAGGGGCCGTTCACTATAGTATCAACATTTACCTATTCGTACAAAGCGTACTAATTATCTGACCCCCTCCCCTCTCCCCCCTCCCCTCTCCCCCTCCCCTCTCCCCCTCCCCCTCCCTTTAAAATGTTGGTAATTTTCCAGATTGAAAAGTACATCGATGTAACAATGTCTCGCCGTGAAGGGTTACGCAATTTAAAACAATATTATGGTTCCGTAACAGCACAACGCGCAGTCATATTTCGCACGTAACCGACATTTATTTAAATAAGTACGCGGGCCTACCCCCTCCCCCTTTAGTACCGTAAGTACTCTGTACTCTATAGTACCCTGTCTTGGACTTAGTAATATATTAATTATGAGTGTTTTGAAATTAACCGTAGTGTTTTGAACATATAAGTTGAAAACACCCCAGAACGATTCGAACGTAGGGGAACGGAGGGTAAAACGAGCCCCTCGGCCAAAGTGGGTCCCTATAATAGCGGTCCTAATGTGCACTGCATTCAAACCAACGGCGGTGGTGTTTGAAGACTCGCACCGAATGTTTGAAGACTCGCACCGAATGTTTGAAGACTCGCACCGAATGTTTGAAGACTCGCACCGAATGTTTGAAGACTCGCACCGAATGTTTGAAGACTCGCACCGAATGTTTGAAGACTCGCACCGAATGTTTGAAGACTCGCACCGAATGTTTGAAGACTCGCACCGAATGTTTGAAGACTCGCACCGAATGTTTGAAGACTCGCACCGAATGTTTGAAGACTCGCACCGAATGTTTGAAGACTCGCACCGAATGTTTGAAGACTCGCACCGAATGTTTGAAGACTCGCACCGAATGCTAGTGTTTAGTCTTTTTCTTGCACCCGAGGATTCCGGCTGGTTGATAGTTTCGGGCATGTTCATAATCGATGTATGCTAACAGGGCACGGTCCTATTATCGAACGTTTGCCTGTTTACACTACGTTATATATTGAAGACATCATTGGTTTGCGCTTAATTGTGTTCCGTCCCGAGTCTTTACGTAACTGCCAGTCCCACCGGGAGTCATCGGGAACTTCAGAGGACGACGTTTTTCTGTTTGTTGATGCTACGTAATACTACGATGGAATATTCTAGATGTTCGACCATACAGAGTCATCAATAAATGTTTACACACAGTACAAACACTTATAATGCGCGCTCGACAAGTGTGCAACATGCTGTAACAGGTTTGTGTATAAATCATAACGCATAACGCACGCACGTTTGCGCGCGCACGCACACACGCACACATTGTTCTTACAACTGGAATATAATGTATAATACATAATATTTAGATCTATGTTGTACACATTATGCTAACAACTGACACACTATATCTCTTACGTCGAAGCTGCGGAGGAAGGACTGACGGAAGGCGTTACCCCTCCACGTGCCTTGTATGCGTACACCGTGCACACTGCCACACGGTGTTAACAAATACCATTTTCACACGTGTAGTCCTTTTGAAATACCCCTTATCCACTTCATAGTCCAATATATATTTATACGGATCATTTGTATCATGTGCACCGTAAGTTATTATTCCATGAATTGACACAAGGAAGAATTTAAATGTGCGACATTCACGACTGGTGAGTGGATATAGTAGTATCCTATGGAGGGAAACCATTCACGACTGGTGAGTGGATATAGTAGTATCCTATGGAGGGAAACCATTCACGACTGGTGAGTGGATATAGTAGTATCCTATGGAGGGAAACCATTCACGACTGGTGAGTGGATATAGTAGTATCCTATGGAGGGAAACCATTCACGACTGGTGAGTGGATATAGTAGTATCCTATGGAGGGAAACCATTCACGACTGGTGAGTGGATATAGTAGTATCCTATGGAGGGAAACCACCACAACCGATTAACCGATTAATTATAAAATCTAGTTAGAATTACAGTAAATAAAAACAGGCATTTCGTGAATGAGCGGTGTCTTTGTGTTATCAATGGCTGCGCCCAACCTGTCTTCTGTGTAGTCGTCTCACGTTTATAGAACGTACACGTCATAACGCCGGTTTTGCGATGTACGGCTGGGGCTGCTTAGAAACTGTACGACCGGTGCTTCGGTGTCACGGTAACACGAACAGGGTGAACGACACAAAGTTCTAAAGATTAGTACAGAAAGTCGTTGAACCAACAAAACAAGTCTCTCGCCAATAGTTTGAACTCATTCCCGACTGTCTGCACAGAGGAGTCAGAGCGTTATAAGCTGTTCCGGTTTTGGGCGGTTGTTTGAATAGCCGCATTGTCGCACGACTCCGAGGGGATAATGAGTCTGTGCTCCAGAAAACCGGGCTAATATTCGCCTGTTGTCATTATTTGCGGAAAAAGTTTATCTATTTAAAAGTGTGGGTGTGATTGACCGCCTTACGGGACAGTTTTATATTCTTTTTGGAAATAAAATTTGTTGTATACTACAAGTACAGATAGTCATACATCACACTGACTCATTGTGCAATGTGTCGGCCGCTGCGGTTGCTACGACTTGCCACGGGCAGTGTTTAAACGTCTTTTCACACGGGCAAGAGCCGCCCTATCCGTAAGAGATTTATATGTAATATTGACTGCCTCAGGCAAAATGTAAAAATAGGTTGTTTCCCGCACGATGTTCCGCACTGCCAGTGTGAGCTAAAAACAACAACGGCGACTGGTGTAGTAGGTTCAAACTGATGATGTATTAGGAGTGTTTTGAAATTAACCGTAGTGTTTTGATCCTACAAGTTGAAAACATGTCAGAGTGTTTATACCATAGGAGAAATGAGGGTAAAGTGAGCCCCTCGGCCAAAGTGGGCCCCCACTATAATAGTGATCCCGATATGCAATAAGGTCAAATCAACGGTTGTGGTATTTGAAGACTCGCACGGACACTAATTAACGTCGTACGTGTCAGCTAGGCGCCAATCCACAACGTTGTACGTGTCAGCTAGGCGCCAATCGACAACGTCGTACGTGTCAGCTAGGCGCCAATCCACAACGTTGTACGTGTCAGCTAGGCGCCAATCCACAACGTCGTACGTGTCAGCTAGGCGCCAATCCACAACGTTGTACGTGTCAGCTAGGTGCCAATCCACAACGTCGTACGTGTCAGCTAGGTGCCAATCCACAACGTCGTACGTGTCAGCTAGACGCCAGTCCACAACGTCGTACGTGTCAGCTAGACGCCAGTCCACAACGTCGTACGTGTCAGCTAGGTGCCAATCCACAACGTTGTACGTGTCAGCTAGGCGCCAATCCACAACGTCGTACGTGTCAGGTAGACGCCAATCCACAACGTCATACGTGTCCGCTAGGCGCCAATCCACAACGTCGTATACGTGTCCGCTAGGCGCCAATCCACAACGTCGTACGTGTCAGCTAGGCGCCAATCCACAACGTCGTACGTGTCAGCTAGGCGCCAATCCACAACGTCGTACGTGTCAGCTAGGCGCCAATCCACAACGTTGTACGTGTCAGCTAGGCGCCAATCCACAACGTCGTACGTGTCAGGTAGACGCCAATCCACAACGTCATACGTGTCCGCTAGGCGCCAATCCACAACGTCGTATACGTGTCCGCTAGGCGCCAATCCACAACGTCGTACGTGTCAGGTAGACGCCAATCCACAACGTCATACGTGTCCGCTAGGCGCCAATCCACAACGTCGTATACGTGTCCGCTAGGCGCCAATCCACAACGTCGTACGTGTCAGCTAGGCGCCAATCCACAACGTCGTACGTGTCAGCTAGGCGCCAATCCACAACGTTGTACGTGTCAGCTAG
The DNA here is from genome assembly GCA_963662155.1 of Lamellibrachia columna. NCBI lineage: Eukaryota > Metazoa > Annelida > Polychaeta > Sabellida > Siboglinidae > Lamellibrachia > Lamellibrachia columna. The sequence goes on from OY759264.1 coordinate 51,668,712, forward strand.
GCGCCAATCCAAGACGACGAGCAACAAATGTCAGCTTTCGGCACTTTCTTAAATTGGATGTCTTTAATTACCAACTCCATATATATTTCATAATCATCATCATCATTGATATTATACAAAAAGCATTTTTAACCCGACGTCGACTTATCTACACACCGACATACACCTTTTTTATTGACCCTGCTACTACACGGCACAAACGAGCTAGCATGTCATAGTGGATTCTATAGGTAGGTTGAACATTTCGCAAAATGAGTTTGAAATGAGATGAGCAAAAATATTGAATTGAGGAGTAAGCTTTCAGATGTTACTCAGTGTTGCTCGCTGAGCTAGAAACTGTGATAATCGGTACATTACATCGCTTACTGCTACTTTCAGATGTTACTCAGTGTTGCTCGCTGAGCTAGAAACTGTGATAATCGGTACATTACATCGCTTACTGCTACTTGCATAATTTCGGTTGTATAACAATGAAACGGACATATCTATGATCCGGTTTTGTTACTTAACATTTCACAGTCATATTTTAATGTACAAAGTAACGTCGGTCTTAGGCAACTATCAATTTACTATATTTACATAGTTGACATATGTTCTTCTTTGTACAATGAATACTGATACATCGATGTGATGTATTAACATTTACTGTGGTTCAGCGCGGGTACTGTCAAACGGGTTATGTTCGTTACGTCAACCTTGAATCATCGTATACAGGGGCGATGACGCTGAACTTCGGAATTGTGAGAGTCCGATCAACAAGCTCTGAAACAACACTACTGAGAGGCTCCACACCCTGCTACGTTCAACCCACGTTGACCATTACGTCAACCATTCACGTCTTCTGGTCAAGCAACGGTTGGCATAAGCTGGTTGGCATAAGCTTACTGTGTTGCACATTAAAGGGCAACAAAGGTCATAGTTTGGGGCCTATGCACCTATAACAGTTACCAAAACATAACCATTTGCAATTACAATTAAGAATATCACGCCATTGGTTTATTAGGAAAACCTTGTTAAACATATAACATCTTAATTCCATGGGCCTCGCCATAGTGTTAGATAAGCCTGTAGTCTGACAATATTTGTTCGCCAAATGAAAGCATTTGTAAGCAACTACTCCGATACTTGCCGATAGGAAATGGCCATGCCGTTTGCGTCCAGACTCAACTTATGTAACATATTTTGGCTTTTGTTTACTAAACTAGTCCCCTTTCTAACATAACACCCGTTAGATTTATACATTGCGTTATTTGTGTGTGTAGCACTGTGTAGCACTGTGTAGCACTGTGTAGCACTGTGTAGCACTGTGTAGCACTGTGTAGCACTGTGTAGCACTGTGTAGCACTGTGTAGCGGCCGCGCTTAATACGTCAGGCGGTAGTCTAGGTTACACATTTGTTAAGAATATCCCACTTTAGAACACATTTTGAAGAAACCAAAGGCGTAATATTCTTAATCTTAGTTGCACATGGTAAGTTTGTATTATCTTTATTCGGTGCTTAGCCCAAAACCATGGCTTTTGTATCGCTTTAAGACATTATTGTGTGTTTGGGCGCATAATTCGGCTCAATGAGCATCACAGCTGTGACACTGGCTATGTGTCGCATTACGGTGGCCTTTACATCCTATTTCCAGTCAACGTCCACGGAAATAACTATTCACGCTTCTGGAGTGAACCTAGGTAGAACACATCTAGGTAGAACACATCTAGGTAGAACACATCTAGGTAGAACACATCTAGGTAGAACACACCTAGGTAGAACACACCTAGGTAGAACACACTTAGGTAGAACACAGGTCAAACAAAAACTGTGCACAGGGCACGTAAAATCAATAGAAAGCTTATCGGAGGCAGACATTCACGAGATCGCGTGATGGGCAGATCATTGACTTGATATATTACATCCCACCTCCGAGTGCAAAGTAAACGTGCGTGATATTTTCACTAAAACATTCAAAACTGTGTCTGGTTTACTATATCCTATTTCGTTTGTCAGTATATATTTTTTATATATTTATTATATAATGTCTAACAATATTTTAGTAATAAACAATTGAATGTGTAACTTGGAATGTCATTCGCAATACATCGTATTTTATCACCAGGTTGCTGGAGTCCCGCGTATATTTGGCTTGGCCTGACAAATTGTTGCCGCTAAGCAAGAGTCTTGTGTAATTAATGAGATTTGTGACACTTCAGACACGTTGGAGATCTTCTCGCAATTAAGAAGATTTGTGCGAAAGAGCCTTCTTGTAAAAGACTCAGACGTAGTTAGTATAGATCTATATATGTAAATGCAAGTAAGTCCCATGCTAATGTTAAGGGGACTTCGAATAAGATATTTAGTGTCGTTCTCATTCATCTCAGATAACATAATTATAAATTATATATACATTTATATAAGAGTATTTTAGACACTCAGGAACGACGATGGTCGTCAGAAGTTATTTTAAAATAAAACAGATTTGTATCAGTAGCCACAACTTGTTGTTTCTCAAACGTGTTATTTCTCAAACGTGTTGTTTCTCAAACGTGTTGTTTCTCAACGACAAAGCCGCAGCAACTCGTGCGGAAGGGCCACGATTCAACACGACCTTTGCTCAATACCCATTATATAAGTGATGTAGGCCTTTATTATCACGTTCTACTGAGATGTAAGTGGTTATTCTTCTCGTATCGTTACACTTTCCCCGCCAATGAAGCACGCAGACTCTGGCATAGGAGGTGTTCACTGTCAAGTCGTCTGGGGCCGTAGGCGTGGACCGGGACTAACGCCTTTAGCCATAGCGTAACGCCTAGGCTATAGCGTAACGCATAGGTTATAGCGTAATGCCTAGGTTATAGCGTAATGCCTAGGCTATAGCGTAAGGCCTAGGTTATAGCGTAATGCCTAGGTTATAGCGTAATGCCTAGGTTATAGCGTAATGCCTAGGCTATAGCGTAAGCCGGCTAGTCCGTAGGCTCAACTCCCGGAGTAATTCCTTAGTCTATGGCATAAGCATATAGAGCAAATGTTAGATTGGGACAGCGATTGTTTGGTGTAGACGACGCCGAGGACATTTGAGGCGAAATAGAATATTTAGTGATAGAACGAATCCTTTGGCAGCGGTTTGTTTGGTCGTCCGCCCCAGTCTGTGTTGGTCTGACGCACTATTTATATTTCTTTTTAATGCCGTCCTCCTGGCGAAAGTTGCGGTGTTCGACACCAAACGCGCGCGTTTACCTTGGCTTCGACTTGGCTGTGATATCTCGCCAAAACTTTTCTCTTTTAATCGTTATCGAGGTTTGTAACTTACTCGTGATCGTTACTTTATTGTTGGCGATGCCTTCAGCCACGCAAATAAAACATTCATATATAAAGTTTGCTTTCCGCCGCGGACAACTTCGGTATTTATGCTGACTCTGAACTGACAGCTGTGACCCTTTGACCCGTTGTTCGTGCGCAGTGCAATGGAATGTGTCGGGAATCCCTGGACTGCAAGGATCTGGTAGGAGAGAGCACGCCAGTAATGTACAGCGATCCGAATACTAACCTAAGAAATCTGTCGTATTAACTTTGAGTATATATAATATAATAATAATAAGATTTTAGCTCAAAAGAAGTATATATATATATATATATATATATATATATAAATCCCCGGGACACCCAAGGATGGCAGCGCACCAAAACAAAATGGGTTAAGCAGTTCATAATCGATAAGGAGTTCCAGTTGTAAACGGTTGGATTGGTACGCTGGGGAACTATGGGGGATAAGCAAGTTTTAAAAAGTGGGTTTTTAACAGGGAGTGAGTTCCACAGAGTCGGTGCAGCAACTGAAAAAGCTCTAGTTCCGACATTTGTCTTAACACTGGGAACTAAAAGTAGATTAGAATTAGAAGATCGAAGCTGTCTGGGCTGTTTTGCCTGAGTGAGCAGTGAATGTAAATACGCCTTCCATGGTAGGCCATTGACAACGAGCATTGACACATAAACACACAAACGCACATCGGACGTTAGTTATATCGCATTGATCAATCTAATAAATATGGACACATTGAAAAGTTCTGACCTGTAGCATGAAATAAGTTTATACTAAAAACAGGACAACCCAACCCCACGCCCCCCCCCCCCCCGAGTGACCCACATTCACACTTTACGGTGATTATATAAAACGTTCGTATCGGAAGCATGAATGAAAAATGTCTCAGTTGAATGGGCAGAGCAAAACATGCGGTGTTTCACGCGTCGGTACAGGTGCACCCGTGTACTGTCAACATACCGTTTATGTAACGACCCCCCACGTCGCAATGGCTGACTGTACAGCGAAGCATATTGGGTTTAAAAGTACACTGGTCGGAGAGTTGATAACAATCTAAAATGTCCAAGTAATTAATGATATGTAATTAATGATATGTAATTAACTATTTGTTAATTTCAACAACACTAGAAACAAAGGGTTGTTTTCTATCCATATCAACAGGGTTTGGTGGAAACATCAAAAGACGAAAAACGGCTTAAAGCAAGAGATCGGTGTTATATCACATATTTACATATTTGTGGAAAAAAAACGCACGACGTTAATTATTATACAGTAATAATAATAATAATAATACTAAGGTTGTAATTAGGTAGGCGTCCAATATTAGGTTCATTTACATATTGTTTGTTTATAAACCAAATCGTAATACACCAGGCTTGCGATGTTTTAACAGGACGAACGACGATACATCTCAGGTTAACTTTTAATCAACAATTGACATCACTCAGCACATAAAATATCCCTATCGAACTTTGAAAAATCATGCAGCAAAAACGAAATACGTACTATAAATATAATAAACATAAACAAAGTGAACACATACTTAATATCTGGAAGTTGCTGATAAGATTCGTCACTACTAGAAGGTCGTTTGTAAACATTCACAATTCATGTGACTATTGTGTTCCAAAGGCACATACAAAAATGGTACATACGAAACTGGTACATACTAAAATGGCGCATACTATATTGGCACAACTGAATTAGTGGCGAAAATGGCACATTTCATAGCACATTAGCATTTTTATGATCTGAAGTGACGCGGCCAATGTGGTGGGACTGATTTCGACCTCATTCAAGTCTGCCGCGGTCACGTATTACAAACGCATGCACACGTACAAACGCACTGACGCATACAACGTTGATGTTTATCAACAGTGAGTGCTTCCTTCAGAAGCACGATTCACACGCGTGTCTTCTAAGAGAGAGTTAAACTGGTTTAGTCATTAGCACATTTGAGCATTAGATATTATATATATATATATATATATTTATATATATATATATATATACATATACATATACATATGTATATATATATATATATATATATATATATATATATATATATATATATATATATATATATATATATATATATATATATATATATATATATATATATATATTATATATATATATATATATATATATATATATATATATATATATATATATATATATATATATATATATATATATATATATATATATATATATATATATATCTATATATATATATATATATATATACTGCCCAAATGTGCCACTCTCGTCATTAGTTAAAGTGTGCCGTTATAATAGGTGCCGTTATAGTAGGTGCCTTTATAATAGGCGACATTTTTGTATGCGGTAGATCTTGTCCATAGTTGCAAGACCGAAGTGCATCATCCGACTAGTCCTTGTGCTAATAGTCCCCGTTCCAGAAGTGTGGTGCTTTCCTTTGTGTCGCAAATGAAGATTTCTGCCTTTGCAATGACATAAGGTAGTATGCTGTTTTGGATGTTTCGGATGTCTGGCTAACTTTGTTATCAGCTTTGTGTGCATAGCTGCTCGACTGTAATCGAAACCATCAATCAAGTCGTCAAGCACAGAACGTGAGTCGACAACAGTTACCGTCATGGTCATAAATGTAGTATTTGGGGCCTTCGTCCACTTGCACTTAATGTTGAGGCGTGTCTGCCTTGCCGGGCAGCTGAAACCAGTATAACTCTCTCATGGAAGACACGCGTGTGAATCGTGCTTCTGAAGGAAGCACTCACTGTTGATAAACATCAACGTTGTATGCGTCAGTGCGTTTGTACGTGTGCATGCGTTTGTAATACGTGACTGCGGCAGACTTGAATGAGGTCGCAATCAGTCCCACTACATTGGCCGCGTCACTTCGTCCAATCAGACGGCATCGAGCCTCACAAGGTTTCTTCCCGACCGCAGCCTGCGTCCTTCTGAGGCTTTCTCTTTAAGGTCTTCCCGACCGCAGCCTGCGTCCTTCTGAGGCTTTCTCTTTAAGGTCTTCCCGACCGCAGCCTGCGTCCTTCTGAGGCTTTCTCTTTAAGGTCTTCCCGACCGCAGCCTGCGTCCTTCTGAGGCTTTCTCTTTAAGGTCTTCCCGACCGCAGCCTGCGTCCTTCTGAGGCTTTCTCTTTAAGGTCTTCCCGACCGCAGCCTGCGTCCTTCTGACGCTTTCTCTTTAAGGTCTTCCCGACCGCAGCCTGCGTCCTTCTGAGGCTTTCTCTTTAAGGTCTGAGCGCAACACGTCAAGTAGATTGGTGGTGTTCCTGCCTACTCGGCCCTTGTATCGGTTTGAATCAGCAAAAGCAAACTGCAGAGCCAGGCTTAACGCATCAAAACAGGTCGGAAATGATGACACGATTAATCGGATGTACATTAGAATCTACTAATAAAACTATCTTTGTTCAAGTCCATAAACACCAGGCGTTAGTAGCTACTTTGTATTCCAAAATGCGGTAGAATAAGTTTAAGATGATCTTAATCAAGGCCTTCTGTGCTATTTCTACTCTTTGAAGAAGAAATCAAACGTATCCATCGACGGTCCTATCAGGACCAACAACATGTGTTACATCTAAAATCAAATGCCTCCCCGGTCATTATTACATTAGACAATGATGTCCTACGCTACATAAATAGTACCTTCCTGCGCCGTGTAGATAGTACCACTTTACTTATATATTTATTTTTAAGTCACGACCCTTAGGAAGATAAAGCGTATATTTTAGAAGATAATATGTATATTTTGTAAGGGTTTTTGTGAATAATTTATTATTATTATTATTGTTATCATCATCATTAAACCGCCATTGCCAAAATGTGGAGTCGAAAAATGTCAAGAAAACGAATTAAACTGGTATCACGTATATAACAAATACTTACCTCGTGGCATGACAAGGAAATTACACCAGACCTCAGAAATGATAACATCCTCACAATCTACAAAAAGGGAGATAAATCAGATTGTGGGAACTACCGAGGCATTGCCCTATTATCCATTGCTGGGAAGATACTCGCCCGAGTTCTCCTGAATCGCCTGCTCCCGCTGACCGATACTCCCTGAAACTCAGTGTGGCTTTAGACCATCTCGAGGAAACACCGATATGATCTTTGTGGCCCGACAAATTCAGGAGAAATGTAAAAAAACAGGAACTATTCATGGCCTTCATTGACTTGACCAAGGCATTCGACTCCATAAATCGTGAAGCTCTTTGGAAAGTCTTGTCCAGGTTTTGGTGCCCTGCCAACTTCATCACCATCCTGAGACTTCTTCATGACAAAATGACTGCAACCGTCCTCTTCAATGGGACTGAAACGGAGCCTTTCACCATCCGAACAGGGGTCAAACAAGGATGCGTTACAGCACTTGTTACTGGCTACCTATGCACCAACCTTGTTCTCGTTCGTGGCCGACTTCCCATTGGCGTTGAACTTGACTACCGGCTTGATGGAAGGCTATTTAACCTGAGTCATCTCAAGGCCAAGAAAGAAGTGATGAAGCTTGCCGTCATAGACCGTCAGTATGCTGATGACTGTGTCATCCTTGTCCACTCTGCAGAAGAACTTCAGACTAGCCTAGATCTCTTTACGGAAGCCTACCAAAATCTACGACTTTCCATCAACATCAGAAAAACCAAGGTTATCCATCCACCTACTCCAGGCATCATTGCAGGAGCATCTGAATCCTAGAGGTTGTCGAACACTTCCCGTACTTAGGGAGTCACCTGTCCCAGAAAGCCACCATCGAAGCAGAAATTCAGCACCGTATCTTCTGTGCCAGCACGTCCTTCAGGATACTGCGCAACCGAGTCTTTGATGACCACCACCTCAGGAAAGAGACGAAAGTGATGGTCTACAAAGCCGTTTGTATTACCACTCTACTATACGGGAGTGAAGTTTGGGTTACTTACCGATGTCACCTGAAGACCCTGGAGACATTCCATCAACGTTGCCTGAGAAAGATACTTCACATCCGGTGGGAAGACTGTTGCACCAATGCCAGCGTCCTCACTGAAGCCAATACAACCAGCGTCTTCACTGAAGCCAATACAACCAGCGTCTTCACTGAAGCCAATACAACCAGCGTCTTCACTGAAGCCAATACAACCAACATCGAGACAATGATCACGCAAAACCAGCTCCGCTGGAATGGACACTCCTCCCCCGACAAATACTATTCTCCCAGTTGACTCATGGATTGAGAACCCGTGGTGAGCAGAGTAAAAAGATTTAAAGACACCTCCAAACACTACATGAAGAAGGGTCATATTAACATCAACACTTGGCAGGACATGGCTGCCGACCGTCTACTTTGGCGCCGCAGCATCCACCAGGCGGCGGCCGGCTTCGAGACTGACCGCTTACTTCACGAGGGGGAGAAGCGACAGAGAAGAAAGGAGAGTGAGATGTCTCAACACCTGCACATCTTCCTTCCACTCAGAACCTCCTGCCCCCCACTGCAATAAGATCTGCAAATCAAGAATCGGGCTCCTGAGTCACCTCTGGACCCACGACCAACCCCTGGACCCACGACCAACCCCAGGACCCACGACCAATCCCTGGAAGGCGTCATCCTCGTTTCAAGGGACCGCTGACGACGATGACCTCGTGTAACAAAACAATTAACGAATTAACGAATTCCTAATGTATCCTTTATAACGAGCATGTTCATTAACGAAAAGCCAGACTCTCTCGACATGCTTGCAGCCAATACATTTATTCTGGTGATAGACAAACATAAATAACGTTGTTTATATATAACATTCGAACTAATATACTAACAGTGGCTGATTTATTAAACTTGCGTGGAAGATGAAGTGTTGTAAAGATTCTTACTACAGAACAAATGTGTCGTTAAAAGAACTACGTCATTTCTTGACGTCAGCTTCAGAGTGGATGTTAATTAAATATCGACGAATACCGAGATCACCTCTACATTAAAAAGATGTTAATTACTATAGAAACAAGCAGCATGCCTAACCGATGAACTCGTTTGCCATATAAGTGTTGCTGTTCCCGGAATTTCAGAGATTGTCCTAATTTCCTGAATCTAGAAATATAATTAATTAAATATTAGCAACAATAAAATAGTATTTAAAAATGACGCTTCGAATGTGCTCCATCGCGCATAATCCCACTTGGTACGGCACGGCTGTGAGTTTCCGTGATTGAGTTCAGTAGGTCGCTGACCAGTAGCACTATAAACAGTTCGGCTGGACGCGGGAGACGCGCACTGGTCACTCGAGCCTTAAAGATTGTGGCTCGCCTCTCCAAAATACGGTTAGTTTTGAGGAAGGACTATCATTAAACAACTAAACACACACACACGCACGCACGCACGCACGCACGCACGCACGCACGCACGCACACACACACACACACACACACACACACGCGACGAGATTATATTTTAAGATGCCGCGAAGATAGATTAAAACAAATGATTCAAATAAGTTTAAGTAAAATGTATAGCTTAACGATTTAAGAAATATATGGTTAAATACATAATAATATCAATAAGTTAGCTAAAATAGTCCAGCTAAAATGTTCGTGATTTCGTGTAAGTCGAAGATATTGTTCAGATAACATGTTTTAAAGGAATATATGGAGTTACAATTTCGTGTTACGTACGATCAATGACACGTGTTCTGTGGCCAAAACTGTGAGTTACTAGAATCGTTGATCCGGCGTCATCCCACCCTCCAGTAGACAGTGGTCAGCTGTCTGACCGTTGTCCGGCGTGTACTCCACCAGCCACCTTGGACGCTAATTTAGCTCAGTGCGCAGTGTAGCGTGACCGTGTCAACAAAGCGTGTCTGGTCGCGTTGCCACGTGGAGTTCTCCAAGTTCAAGAAAGTTGTGCTTTTTATTGAGATGCAGTACTTTTTATAGAAGACCAACATTGATACATTATCGCAATATAACGTGGGAACGGTACGGGGGGGGGGTGGTAATTATTTAATCTAGTAATCCAACTATTTTTTATATAACAATAATAATAATAATAACGATATCGATAATGACAATAATAATAACAAGTTTATTCAGCTACAACAGCAGCAATAACAATAATAATAATAATAATAATAATAATAACGATAACGACAATGATAATAATAATAATATGTTTATTATGTTACAACAACAACAACAATAATAATAATAATAACGATAACGACAATGATAATAATAATAATAATAACGATAACGGCAATAATAATAATAATAATAATAATAATACATTTATTCAGTTCCAATGGCATAAGGAATGTCTAGCTAATTAAGAATTATAATAATATGTAACTCAGATGATCCCTGGGAAACTCCAGTGGGCTTATAACGGGACAGGTGTGGGCTTATAACGGGACAGGTGTGAGCTTATAACGGGACAGGTGTGGCCTTATAACGGGACAGGTGTGGGCTTATAACGGGACAGGTGTGGGCTTATAACGGGACAGGTGTGGGCTTATAACGGGACAGGTGTACATATCACTCAAGCGATTAATACATTTAAAACGACGGGTAGTTTACATATTGTTTAAACGTGCCACACATTGACAAAGACTGGTCCAATATATTGGTGTCTTTGGCTGTTTGTGCCTTCGTACGCGTGCGCGTGCGTGCATGCGTGCGTGCGTGCGTGCGTTCGTGCGTGCGTGCGTGCGTGCGTGCGTGCGTGCGTGCGTGCATGTGTGCGTGCGTGCTTGTATTTTATACTTATTTGTTTATTTTGCCAAAGCACCCAAACATAAAGTTGATTTTGTGTAGTTTTGATAAGTGATGTCTGTCCAGTGGCGGGGTAGCAGACATGTATAACGTCGGAGACGAACAAGTAGTTGTGTAATATTATCATGTGAACGAATAGGTTTCGCGCAATAATGGCAACGTGGCCTAATGCTTCCCAGAGAAGCTGCGTTACCAAGTCTGCCACTGGGTGAATGATAACGCTCTTATGTTTGTCACAGAGGATAAAACAAACACTACGTAGGAACCATGCACGTAGGAATCATGCACGTAGGAACCATGCACGTAGGAACCATGCACGTAGGAACCATGCACGTAGGAACCATGCACGTAGGAACCATGCGCGTAGACCTTTTATCGTAATCGTCAGCGCGAGAAAATGTGTCAATCACTATAGAGTTTCACAAAGGCACTTGCTACACAGTGTACTACACAGTGTACTACACAGTGTACTACAGCTGTACTATTGGCGCTTGTAGCACACACAAATAGCCTATTTCTGTAACTTGGCCGTGACCGTGACCGCCAGCGTGACCGCCAGTGTGACGGTGGACAGAGACCGAAGAATACAAATTCAAACAGCATAATATCATAGACAGAGTCGCGGTAGTCTAGACTGAGCCAACAGTCGCCATCTCGGGACGGAGAGGACTACAGGCGCTGACCACAGGCGCTGACCACAGCTGATTTTCGCGCTAATTGCTGTGTTAACGTCTTATATGATTGTAAGAAAATGTGACCATCTACAAGTACAATGGTTCAGGACTTCGACAGGCCCGATGTTGACAGGTGCTTAACAACGTGTGTCAACATCGTACATCGCCAGCTCTTTTAGACATGTTTACGTTACAACCGGAAAATATAATAGTCGCACATTTCATAGAAATAAATGCAGACTGATTTCCGTAGATAGACGACATTTACAACTGGAGCATAATGTCACTTGTGAACTGGCCAAACAACTCGACCCGTTTGCCACATTTCGCCACCGGGCGCGCTGTGACAAGTATACTTATATAAGCTTCCGGTTAGCACCAACCGCAAGTCGTAAATTCACTGACGACAGCTTCGTCGTCAATATGAGGGGATCTGGTTCAGTTCCACCTTCTACTTGCGGAATTAATGTCACTCAAGACACGTACTTAACGTCAACGGACTCAAACACACATATTTGAGTTCAAACCACGGGTCAAACACACTTATTTGCTAACGTACATAAATATATGCCAGTGAAACGGATGCCACTTGCCGTGACAAGCTATCAATTTTCTAGAAACAGCTGAAGGAATGGACAGTAGAGTTGACTTACGACTGTAATGTAGACTGAAGTTGAGCCACAGGAGGTCAAAAGGACATGTAAGTCCAGATAAGCAACAGGTGGTGTAATTTTTGCACAAAACCACTGGTTTCCGGCGCTGCTTCGACAAATTCGCAGATAGAGGAGGCTGCTATGATATATCTGCAAAGTCTGATTGAAATATCATAACCCAAGATATTTTGTAATAAAATAATAGTAATACTTGATTTCACCCGAATGCGAGGTCAGACAATTCTTCAGACATGAATCATGATACCAGTCATAATGGTGTAACTGGGTATTAAAAAGGACGAATGCATGCATTATCGCTAGGATATTTGCATCTGGACACACCTGGCAATATTCGCTAGGTGGCGCGCTAGTGTTCTCGTGGCTTTCCCTTGTCGCATATGAACTCCCGGCATGTTTGCAGGCTATCAATCAAATTACACAATGCCCTCTTGTGGTACCAAAAGTAGGTCCCAACTACGAACTGATATAGCTCAATTATTATTGGCGAAATCACCACATGCGCCGTCACAGGCGTAAATAATATAACGATATAAGATCTGAATAACTTGTTGAATGGTTAGCATATGCGAATGTTTGCTTATCCTTTTTTGCAAACAATACACATAACCGTGTAGCTACTAATATTTATCGTGAATATTTAATTATTATTATTATTATTATAACAAACCTTGACATTAAACTCAGTCCGTAGCAGTAAAATTGACCAAGAGTGACAATAGCTAGTTGAGCTGAGGTTGGGCGTATCGTCTAGATTGAATCTTAAAACATCACCTTGAGTTCACGCACCACCTACGTGTGTGCCACGTGAGAGAAGATCCTGGCACGCCAAGTAACGAGCGAGACCGTGAGTGGAGTGGCCCGGTGAGCGCAGTGGCGCCACATGGTGGACCAAAACAATAATATTATACTGACGACGTGCTGCCGACGGTGATATGGTACTACCTTTCTTGTTTTTGTTGTTGCCGGGAAATGTGTGTAAAAGGGAAATAGGTGTGTTTAAAGACTACCACATTTACGCCCTTTCACGATAAAGTGATTTGATCGCCATCTTTAACGTTTTTGCTACTATTACGGGACAAAACTACGCCGGTACACAATAAATAATAGTATACTGAACCCCAACAAATCACACAAAAAACAGATCAATTAAATTGTTTAGCAATAGTAATATTAACAGTTCCACAAAGTCAACATGAACTTCAACCAACGCACATTTGATGTTCAAACATGAGAAGGGCGTGTAACAAGTATTTCTGTCATATTTGTTTCGCGCAAAATGTCAGTATGATGGGAAAGTGTGCGTACATAGTAGCATGATGGGAAAGTGTGCGTACATAGTAGCATGATGGGAAAGTGTGCGTACATAGTAGCATGATGGGAAAGTGTGCGTACATAGTAGCATGATGGGAAAGTGTGCGTACATAGTAGCATGATGGGAAAGTGTGCGTACATAGTAGCATGATGGGAAAGTGTGCGTACATAGTAGCATGATGGGAAAGTGTGCGTACATAGTAGCATGATGGGAAAGTGTGCGTACATAGTAGCATGATGGGAAAGTGTGCGTACATAGTAGCATGATGGGAAAGTGTGCGTACATAGTAGTATGATGGGAAAGTGTGCGTACATAGTAGCATGATGGGATAGTGTGCGTACATAGTAGTATGATGGGAAAGTGTGCGTACATAGTAGCATGATGGGAAAGTGTGCGTACATAGTAGCATGATGGGAAAGTGTGCGTACATAGTAGCATGATGGGAAAGTGTGCGTACATAGTAGCATGATGGGAAAGTGTGCGTACATAGTAGCTCTGTTGAACGTCGTAACGCTATTCGTTCATTGCGTCATGTTCCGTTTAGTTTTCGTTACAACTCGGGAAGCTGTAGGGCTACACCAGTTGGGACGACCGACACGCATCATGCCTGGTGTATGATGGCCGACACGAGTCATGCGTGGTGTACGATGGCCGACACGAGTCATGCCTGGTGTACGATGGCCGACACGAGTCATGCGTGGTGTACGATGGCCGACACGAGTCATGCCTGGTGTACGATGGCCGACACGAGTCATGCCTGGTGTACTATGGCCGACACGAGTCATGCCTGGTGTACGATGGCCTACACGAGTCATGCCTGGTGTACGATGGCCGACACGAGTCATGCGTGGTGTACGATGGCCGACACGAGTCATGCCTGGTGTACGATGGCCGACACGAGTCATGCGTGGTGTACGATGGCCGACACACGTCATGCCTGGTGTACGATGGACGACACGAGTCATGCGTGGTGTACGATGGCCGACACGAGTCATGCCTGGTGTACGATGGCCGACACGAGTCATGAGTGGTGTACGATGGCCGACACGAGTCATGCCTGGTGTACGATGGCCGACACGAGTCATGCCTGGTGTACGATGGCCGACACGAGTCATGCGTGGTGTACGATGGCCGACACGAGTCATGCCTGGTGTACGATGGCCGACACGAGTCATGCGTGGTGTACGATGGCCGACACGAGTCATGCCTGGTGTACGATGGCCGACACGAGTCATGCGTGGCGTACGATGGCCGACTCGCGTCATGCCTGGTGTACGATGGCCGACACGAGTCATGCGTGGTGTACGATGGCCGACACGAGTCATGCGTGGTGTACGATGGCCGACACGAGTCATGCCTGGTGTACGATGGCCGACACGAGTCATGCGTGGTGTACGATGGCCGACACGAGTCATGCCTGGTGTACGATGGCCGACACGAGTCATGCGTGGTGTACGATGGCCGACTCGCGTCATGCCTGGTGTACGATGGCCGACACGAGTCATGCGTGGTGTACGATGGCCGACACGCGTCATGCCTGGTGTACGATGGCCGACACGAGTCATGCTTGGTGTACGATGGCCGACACGAGTCATGCGTGGTGTACGATGGCCGACACGAGTCATGCCTGGTGTACGATGGTCGACACGAGTCATGCGTGGTGTACGATGGCCGACACGAGTCATGCCTGGTGTACGATGGCCGACACGAGTCATGCCTGGTGTACGATGGTCGACACGAGTCATGCCTGGCGTACGATGGCCGACACGAGTCATGCGTGGTGTACGATGGCCCACACGAGTCATGCCTGGTGTACGATGGCCGACACGAATCATGCCTGGTGTACCAGCACATTTCTGACAACGGTTGTCTAGTATCCGTGATGCCTCAGTGAGCGCAGCACTTAGCACTGGCGACACATCGCTGCAAAGGCACTGCTCCCATGTGCTCACTAATTAAACCCACCCAACCACCCACTCACTCACTCACTCACCCACTCATTCGTTCCCTTAGAAAAAAATTCGATAGAATTTTACAGAATATTCTATATAATTTTTTGAAGAGAATATTATCTACGATTTTTGCGGACATAGCTGTAGAATTTGTAGTTTCTATTGTATTTTATACAATATTCTGCTACGCTCTGTAAAATATAGAATTCTATGCAAATCTATAGACAATTGAAATAGAACTTAAATATTTCCATAGAATATGTAGTACTATATTGTTTCCTATGTAGAATTCCATTTTATTCTGTAGATTTCCATAGACTTCCATGTAACTCTTTTAATGGAGCTATATGGATTGTTTGACTAAGGGAAGTTCGACTGAATTTAAATACTAAAAGCAATCGTACAAGTGTTTGTCTGACTCTCCACTCTACGACTGGGAGAAGTCCGCAGTGGCTTCATAAACTGATCGCTTACATTCGTATCCGAATCACGAACCCGTATTCTCTTTCATTTGTCTTCGTTTCATTTGATAATATCCCATCGAGCACCGGGAACCGGAAGTTGTGACCGTCACGTGTCAGTGTTGAAGACTGCTACCGAACGAAGATCAGTCTCTCAACCTTAAGTGGAACATTTTGCGCAATTTGCACGGACCGTTCCAGACACCCCTGAAGAGAAGAAATGGGAAAGTGCCAACAAACACGTGACGTATCTGCGACGTGATAAAGAAAAGTGAAAAATACGCAGTACACAACGTCTCATTGCAACGTTACTTAATGACGTGAAAAACGCGTGGTATGGGACGGCTCATTGTGACATTAATTTTGTGACGTCCCAGTGCGACTTGACAAATACATATTTGCGAGTCCCCGATTTGGCGCGTCAGAATGTGACGTAACTGAAACGGAACAAATGACGTTTTTGTGACATAAATATGACGTAATATTTGGTTGCATTGAAGCTTTGCACACCGCAGCCTTAATCCTTGAAATGACAAGACTCATCCTTCATCGGGAAGACCCCAGAACCAACATCCGATGATCATATAATCCAGACCAATGAGTTGCCAGATCATCATACAGTAAAAACGTAATTGTATACCTAATTTAACTCGCACCTAATTTATTATATAATCATATCCTGGACGTCACGATAACGTGTGATTTTCAAAATAAGATCAATGGTTAACTTACGTTTACGCCTATTCACTTGCTACCTTTGTTAAATATTCTGCTTCTACACGGTGTCGAGAACTATATATATATATATATATATATATATATATATATATATATATATATATATATATATATATATATATATATATATATACATATATATATATTAAATGCTTGAACGTACACATAACAAAGGGGTATACAGGACGGATCACAAAACAAATACGTTATAAAACAGCATAACATGATTAGAATAGGCGGCACTCACTTGAGAAGCATGTTCCAGTACAGTAGTGGCATGGCGTAGACCTTCAGGAGGTAGGCGATGCGCATCGGCACGGCCTGGTTGCACGGGAACGTCTCCATTAATTTTCCATCGTAGCCGAACTCGGCCAAGATACAAAGTCCTTTCTTCGTGATCAACGGACAAGCCGTGTAGCCGTCGTACTGCACAAACCAACTATTTGTATTACTGTTTGCGTATAGGTGGCGCTGTTACTACGTTTACCTTTATTAAAACATAATCACAGCCACAGTTGCAATCATCGGTCAGCAGTAATCATTATTGCCATCAAAATTAAATTCTCTTCTAATTTGGTTAGAGTGTGTTATCTGTCTCACACACGCCCCTTTACCACCTGTGAAAGTAGTCCCGTTGTGGTCGCCGCCGCCACCATCGTCGTCAGAGTCACCACCAACATATCATCATTGATACTCATAAAAATGAACTTAAACCGTCTTAATATCTCTCCCCGTCTCCCCGTCTCCTCGTTTCCCCGTCTCCCCGCCTCCCACATTTGTCATTTACGAATGAGCAAATCATCAATCACCGCCATCGCCACAATTTTCATCGCCGTCACCACCATTAACATGCTACCATATTCGCTGATTTACCGTCGTCATTATCATCATTACCATACTACAATATTCTCTGATTTACCATCGTCATTACCATCCCACATTTGTCATTTACGAACGAGCAAATCATCAATCACCACCATTGCCACCATTTTCATCGCCGTCACCACCATTAACATGCTACCATATTCGCTGATTTACCATCGTTATTACCATCATTACCATATTACAATATTCTCTGATTTACCATCGTCATTACCATCCCACATTTGTCATTTACGAACGAGCAAATCATCAATCACCACCATTGCCACCATTTTCATCGCCGTCACCACCATTAACATGCTACCATATTCACTGATTTACCATCGTCATTACCATCATTACCATACTACAATATTCTCTGATTTATCATCGTCATTACCACCACTATCATTTCACCTAGCCCATATATGTTAATTAAAATTGCATGTTTGTGTAGAACAGTACAGCTTAAGCAATTAACACAACAACATTAAAGAGTTTATAGTAAATTCGTAAAACGTACACGGTTGATAACACAATGTACGATCTAGACAGATTAGTGAAATGGTCTGAGAAATGGCAGATGTTGTTCAATTTTGGGAAATGTAAATGCCAACATACAGGACGTGGGAACTTGGATGTAAATTACAAAATGGGAAATACTTTTGTGGGTACTACTGTAACAGAAATGGACTTAGGAGTTACAATAAGTGCTGATATCAAGTAAAAAAGCTAAATATACCTCTGCATAAAGCAATAGTTAGACCTCATTTAGAATTCTGTATACAAGCGTGGAGATCATATCGTAAGAAGGATATATATACGCTTGAACGCATACAGAGGAGCGCAACTAAAATTATTACAGAACTGAGAGACTTTAGTTACGAAGAACGCAGGAGGTTAAGAGGAGATCAGATTGAAGTTTTTAAATATATTGAATGGGTATGATACACCGAGCCGATCCCAGTAACTACAACGTCTGGTGTGCGAACACATTTTACTGTAATTACTTGCTCGTCTAGACAAGTATGTCACATACACATGTGTGCAGTATCACGCGTGAACACGTGTTCACGACATGCCTACTGTCGTGTGTGCAGTCAGTGCACACACAATGCGATCGTATGCGTCTGGTGCCGCGACCCTCCGTGACCCAAATGTCACAAAACATAATAGTTGCAACACATGCTCCTGTATTTCACAACACAACGAACCGGACACGAAGTCAAATCGAGGGCCTCCTACTATTTTAATAGTAGCATGGGCGGGTCCGGTGCCCGGGCATCCGCTTTCGTTTGGCTTGATTGCTTTTCACCAAGTCACAATTTCACAGGAAATATTTTTTTCTCACTCAAGAAAGATATCATAACTAGAGGACATGAGGTAAAATTAGTAACGGATCAGTGTAGATTGGATATCAGGAAGTACTCGTTCTCACAGAGGACACTAAATGAATGGGACATATTGTCTACATATTATATAAAACTGTGAATGTGCCTAAAAACAAGGTTGACACATCTCTCAGGAGAGCGGGTTACACGTAGATAAACACTGTTGGACTGTCGATAAGCCAATGGCTTCCTTGTCCACTTGCCATCTTGGCCTTTGGCTTGGATGGCAAATCTTGTTAAATCTTGTTAAATCTATACGGCACATTATTCACACATTATCGCTCACCTTGTGTGTTGGTGAATGTCCGGCCATAACTTGGGTGAGGTTCTTTACTAGAACGTAGTGCTGACTGCCTGAAGATAAGATACAGTTTGTTATTAATGCAAAAATAGGTTGAATTATAAAAGCAATAACTTATTAACCATTTTGCAGAATTGTGTTATTTTGAAGACTTAAAACGTAAGTATTATCTGCTGTGCAAAGGCAAAAGGCAGTAACTGCAGAATTTATTAAAATTATATTTTTTAACCGATGAAAGACTCGCTTATCCAGCCTCGGTGTCAATCAAGTTTGTGGCAAATGGGAATTTTGTTGATTAGCAATTTTAATTAGCCGATGCAATATTAATCTAAGCATAATCTGGTTGGGCCTAGACAACTATGTTATGCGTGAGTTCTACGCGTTGAAGCCTAATATATATTACGTCACTCACATATGGCGGCCACCGTCTTCGACGTCGGTAGGTTGGAACAGTCTCCCAGGGAGAATACGTTGGGATAACGCACGTGCTGACATGTCTCCTTGTCGACGTCAACGTAGCCCGTCTTGTCCGACAGCTCGCTATCCCACAAGACACTGGGCGCGGAACATGGCGGAGCCACGTGCAGAATCTCGTACTGAAAGAAAAATGTGAATCGCACTCCGTCAGTTTAAGAAATCAATATTGGGAAATATGTGTATACCACAAAGGTAAAACGACCACAAAGGTAAAACGACCACAAAGGTAAAACGACCAGAGTCCGCACTGCACAAAAAGAGTTCGTGCTGCCACCAGGCAGCCATATTTGTAAAGCAGGTTCTGTGAAAATATCCGGTGGACAAACGAAAAAGGTCACTACCAAATCCAAAGTAACACATATGGTGCTCAACGGTGAAACGAACAGAGTGGACAAAGCTAGGACGACTAGTTAGATGATGTTATTGTTGGTGATGGGTAGTGGAGGTCACGGCGATGGTAGCGGCGATGATGACAATAATTGTGGTGTTGATGACTATGGTAGCGGCGATGATGACGAATATAATGGAGGCGATTATAGTGGTGGTGGTAGTGATGGTAGTGGTGGTGACGGAGTTGGAACTATGATGACAATGGCAATGGTGGTAATGGTGATGGCAATGACGATGGTGGTGGTGGCGGTGAGTACTTCTCCAACGTAAGAGCAGTACCAATCACGTGTCATGTATATTACCAAAGAGTCGTTAGTATCAATGTATTGAGCTGTCTAAATCATTCTGCGTGTTTTCAATGTTCGTTGGTGCCATTGGATTTCTGATCAGCCGTGAGTGCCAACAAATATTGGAATAGTAGCCGTGGGTGCAAACAAATGTTGGACTATCAGCCGTGGGTGCCAACAAATGTTGGACTATCAGCCGTGGGTGCCAACAAATATTGGAATAGTAGCCGTGGGTGCCAACAAATGTTGGACTATCAGCCGTGGGTGCCAACAAATGTTGGACTATCAGCCGTGGGTGCCAACAAAAATTGGAATAGTAGCCGTGGGTGCCAACAAATGTTGGACTATCAGCCGTGGGTGCCAACAAATGTTGGACTATCAGCCGTGGGTGCCAACAAATGTTGGACTATCAGCCGTGGTTGCCAACACATGTTAGAATATCAGCCGTGGTTGCCAACACATGTTGGAATATCAGACGTGGTTGCCAACAAATGTTGGAATATCAGCCGTGGGTGCCAATAAATGTAGGAATAGCAGCCGTGGGTGCCAACAAATGTTGGAATATCAGCCGTGAGTGCCAACAAAAGTAGGAATATCAGCCGTGGTTGCCAACAAATATTGGAATATCAGCCGTGAGTGTCAACAAATGTTGGAATATCAGCCGTGAGTGCCAACAAATGTAGGAATATCAGCCGTGGTTGCCAACAAATGTTGGAATATCAGCCGTGGGTGCCAACAAATGTTGGAATATCAGCCGTGAGTGCCAACAAATGTATGAATATCAGCCGTGGTTGCCAAGAAATGTATGAATATCAGCCGTGGTTGCCAAGAAATGTATGAATATCAGCCGTGGTTGCCAACAAATGTTGGAATATCAGCCGTGTGTGCCAACAATTGTTGGAATACCAGCCGTGGGTCCCAACAAATGTAAGAATATCAGCCTTGGGTGCCAACAAATGTAGGACTATCAGCCGTGGGTGCCAACAAATGTTGGAATATCAGCCTTGGGTGCCAACAAATATAAGAATATCAGCCGTGGGTGCCAACAAATGAAGGAATATCAGCCGCGATAGCCAACAAATGTTGGAATATCAGCCGTGGTTGCCAACAAATGTAAGAATATCAGCCTTGGGTGCCAACAAATGTAGGACTATCAGCCGTGGTTGCCAACAAATGTAAGAATATCAGCCGTGGGTGCCAACAAATGTTGGAATATCAGCCGTGGTTGCCAACAAATGTTGGAATATCAGTCGTGGTTGCCAACAAATGTTGGAATATCAGCCGTGGGTGCCAACAAATGTAAGAATATCAGCCTTGGGTGCCAACAAATGTAGGACTATCAGCCGTGGTTGCCAACAAATGTTGGAATATCAGGCGTGGTAGCCAATAAATGTTGGAATATCAGCCGCGGTAGCCAACAAATGTTGGAATATCAGCCGCGTGTGCCAACAAATGTTGGAATATCAGACGTGGGTGCCAACAAATGTTGGAATATCAGCCGCGGTAGCCAACAAATGTTGGAATATCAGGCGTGGGTGCCAACAAATGTTGGAATATCAGCCGCGTGTGCCAACAAATGTTGGAATATTAGCCGTTGGTGCCAACAAATGTTGGAATATCAGCCGTGGCTGTCAACAAATGTTGGAATATCAGTCGATCTGATCTACTGTATTTAGCAGTGACCTACTTCGTATGTTTCTGTTGCGCCGTCTGTGCCCAGGACTTCGAAGACGGCCTCCTTCGTTTCGTGTTTTACTTCAACCAGGTTCCGCTTTAAATTTAGCTTAATATCTCTGGAATTCGAGATTCACCACAGCTACATTATCAACAAAGAACACAAGATATAA
>OY759264.1:51693611-51758611 GCA_963662155.1 Lamellibrachia columna
AGCCTTAGCTTCCCTGCCAGCCTTAGCTCCCCTGCCAGCCTTAGCTCCCCTGCCAGCCTTAGCTCCCCTGCCAGCCTTAGCTCCCCTGCCAGCCTTAGCTCCCCTGCCAGCCTTAGCTCCCCTGCCAGCCTTAGCTCTCCTGCCAGCCTTGGCTTCCCTGCCAGCCTTGGCTCCCCTGCCAGCCTTAGCTCCCCTGCCAGCCTTAGCTCCCCTGCCAGCCTTAGCTCCCCTGCCAGCCTTAGCTCCCCTGCCAGCCTTGGCTCCCCTGCCAGCCTTAGCTCCCCTGCCAGCCTTGGCTCCCCTGCCAGCCTTGGCTCCCCTGCCAGCCTTAGCTTCCCTGCCAGCCTTGGCTCCCCTGCCAGCCTTAGCTTCCCTGCCAGCCTTGGCTCCCCTGCCAGCCTTAGCTTCCCTGCCAGCCTTAGCTCCCCTGCCAGCCTTAGCTCCCCTGCCAGCCTTAGCTCCCCTGCCAGCCTTGGCTCCCCTGCCAGCCTTAGCTCCCCTGCCAGCCTTGGCTCCCCTGCCAGCCTTGGCTCCCCTGCCAGCCTTAGCTTCCCTGCCAGCCTTGGCTCCCCTGCCAGCCTTAGCTTCCCTGCCAGCCTTGGCTCCCCTGCCAGCCTTAGCTTCCCTGCCAGCCTTAGCTCCCCTGCCAGCCTTAGCTCCCCTGCCAGCCTTAGCTCCCCTGCCAGCCTTAGCTCCCCTGCCAGCCTTAGCTCCCCTGCCAGCCTTGGCACACAAACACACACGCACGCACGCTAGCATGCGCACGTGGGTGAACCCACCGTTCCGTTATCTGGTTGTATAATGCCTGCGCATATTTTGGAACGCCGAAGACGACTTCGAGTGACGTGTTGAACATTATCGTCGCTTTGTGTCTTTTTTCCACCTGAAGTGCAAACATTAGCCTTAGATCAAACATTTTAAATTACGTTTGGTTACCCCCAGAGTTTCGCTAACCCGACCCTGCCTACCAAAATATTTTCGTTCCAGGTACTCAATTATAGAGCGGATTTAGAGCGGAGTGACCTGAAGCAAACGAGGAAACCACCATTCACCCGATTTAAGCCCAGATTCTCTCGATTGAGAGTCCGATGCTCTAACCACGGCACCACCGCGCCACAACTATGTGACATCTGCGTCCGATTATACAATGCGTTGCGGCATTCCACAAAAGCTTTCGATATTAGATAACACAAAAGTATTTTTTTGTATAAAAAAAAACGGTTACGTACCCGTCGAAAGTAATCTTCCGTCAGATACATGATCTTCTGCGATGCGCCTGCGCACTTGATCGGTGTGTTGGGGAAGGTAAAGATGGCGTTCCCCTCTTTGAAGGCTTTCATGGCGGGGTACGTTTTCTGTACGTATTTCTGATGATAATTGGAACAGACGGCCGGGTCGTGTTCCAACGCCTCGATGAGACCCTTTACCTGCGACAAGCATATTTACGGAGCCGAAATATGGGCTTCAAAGGCTGTGGGTAAACTAGAATTTGTTGCAGACAAAAAACGATTCATGTACGTTAAGTACAACAACGGGAACACGAACTGTATAAACTCAAATGTTCACAAAGTTAACCGAAATATTCGGAGAAACAAACAAGAAAAATAAAGGGAAATAATGAATGTCGTCTCGTCGTTCAATCAGACTAATCGATAGTAGAGGTACAAAGTTCACAACCGAGCATTGGGAAACACCCTGGTCGATAAGGCAGGTGACGAAATCAAAGTTTACGCTAACAATTCTCTTACCAAGTGAAAGCTAGTTTCCATCCCGAGCGCGATCACCAAATATTCGTACTTCACCTATAAATGATAACGCGGGAATGATGCATCTAATGATTCATTGGCTGTGGCGACGGCGGCGGTGGTGGTGGTGTTGTTGGTGGTGGTGGCAATGGCTGCGGTGGCGCTGGCGGTGATAATAGTAACGGTAGTGCTGGTAACAGTGGTCTTGATAGTGGGTGTTTGTGGTAGTGATGTTATTGTCGTCAGTGTCGTCATTGTTGTCGGCTTCTTCGCCATCCTCACACCCGATGCGGCACTGACGCGGATTGTGTACCCAATAAACAAAATCATTATACCGAAAATATGTTAGATTTCAAACAAATCGGACATATCCAACCCAGTGGGACATCGAGTGTCTCGACGGCCCGCCACTCACCAACCGTCCGTCCGTCGTGCTAACGGTGTTGTCTTTCGGAGAGATCCCGGCTACCGAAGTCTGCAGCCAGTCGCAGTTATTCGGCAGCACGGCCCCTGTCGGCTTGTGGGTCTGTTCGAATTTTGCCAATCCGCCCCCAACCAGGGTGAACGCCGGCTGGTAGTAATGAGTCTAAAAGAATCACACAAATCGTCCGTCGACGTTCCGACGTACACGAAGATAGTATTAGACAAAACTAGTTTTATTCCAGTGACATATCCCGAAGAGCCGCGGTTTTTGCATTTCATTGTCAGCGATGTTCAAAGCCCAAGTAAAAGAAATTTATCATAGAGCACTGCTTCGTGCGACAGCGCTGGCGAGAGCAGACAACTTCCTGCGTAGAAAGACCAGTGAGGCGATCGAAATACAGGAGTGGCTCTCAGCCATGAACATAGATGGGGTTTATAACCTTCCCGCGATTTTCTTGGAACTGCTGCCAACCACCAAACGGTCCCAAGACACTGGGGACCAGATCAGACTGTCGCTGATCAGACTGTCGCTGATCAGACTGAGAGAGTCTTGAAAGTTGCGTCGAGCACAACTTGTAACTCCGAAAGGAAGTTAAACTTCCTTTAAAACTCGATGCAAAACTGATTTAGCATATCGCGAATCCTGTTCACTGATGTCCAAATATGTGCTGTGTGAACAGTTTAAGGAACATCCGCAGTCGATTTAATAAACAAAATGCGTATTTTTATTCAAATCATCAAATTGACTGAGTATTTATTTCTGGTAAGGCTCAAAATAGTGGATATCCATAACGGTAAACACTTTACGGGTCAATGCCGATCATGGGTGTGACTTCCATCCTCTTTCTGATCACATGACAACGTTACACAATTGCACCAACGTTTAAATTCGTGAGTTCTCAGAGTTTCCATTTTCACTTCAATTAATGTTTGACTGACCAAACATTAAGTAATTTAATAGTTTGTCTGATGATTTCAACAAAAACAAAAGTAGCACAAACGAGCTAGCATGTTGCTGTCGATATTAAGTAGGTTTAATTTTTTTAAATCAATTTGAGGAGGGATCTTTAATATGGGTCTTACAGATGAACTGTATTTTTAAAGAGGTCCTTGGTCCCCGTCGGTGTTGCTCGTTGGTCACGTGGCTAGTCTGGCCACGGTCAACACAGCGAGGCGCCGTCAATTTCTTGTCCTGTTTACCACTGACTGTACGTTGTCAGGTGGTCACCCGTGTCGCCACTGTGTGCTAGCATCAATTAGTTTGTGCTCACACTGCGCGCTGTTGGTTTTCTCTTGTTTCATAGCAAGCTTTTAATTCTGGTTGCTTCGATATTACTGTTTTTGTGTTGCAGTACACTATATTTATTAAAGAGACACATTGCTGACTCACAGGAGGGCGCAATCATCAAGTCCACGGTCTTTTCTGGCGGCCACCATTGCTGACTCACAGGAGGGCGCAATCGTCAAGTCCACGGTCTTTTCTGGCGGCCACCATTGCTGACTTACAGGAGGGCGCAATCATCAAGTCCACGGTCTTTTCTGGCGGCCACCATTGCTGACTTACAGGAGGGCGCAAACGTCAAGTCCACGGTCTTTTCTGGCGGCCACCATTGCTGACTTACAGGAGGGCGCAATCATCAAGTCCACGGTCTTTTCTGGCGGCCACCATTGCTGACTTACAGGAGGGCGCAAACGTCAAGTCCACGGTATTTTCTGACGGCCACCATTGCTGACTTACAGGAGGGCGCAAACGTCAAGTCCACGGTCTTTTCTGGCGGCCACCATTGCTGACTTACAGGAGGGCGCAATCATCAAGTCCACGGTCTTTTCTGGCGGCCACCATTGCTGACTTACAGGAGGGCGCAAACGTCAAGTCCACGGTCTTTTCTGGCGGCCACCATTGCTGACTTACAGGAGGGCGCAATCATCAAGTCCACGGTCTTTTCTGGCGGCCACCATTGCTGACTTACAGGAGGGCGCAAACGTCAAGTCCACGGTTTTTTCTGACGGCCACCATTGCTGACTTACAGGAGGGCGCAATCGTCAAGTCCACGGTCTTTTCTGGCGGCCACCATTGCTGACTTACAGGAGGGCGCAAACGTCAAGTCCACGGTCTTTTTTGGCGGCCACCATTGCTGACTTACAGGAGGGCGCAAACGTCAAGTCCACGGTCTTTTCTGTAATGTTATTATTAGTGAAACAACCCAATAAATGGACAACGGAATGATGCCACGGGCCAAGGTGACTAAGAAAGACATTCAGCTTGTGAATGCCGTCAAACACTGACGGCACGCATACATCTTATTCCCCAGGTCACAGTGACAGCATAACTCTTTTCTATTGTCAGACAAGACAGCTTTATAGCAAGACGATGGCAGGATTGGGTATTTCCCAGTGAATTATCGGTTTGTGTGCACAGCGTCCGCAGGTGTCCCAGGTCGTCTTTCAGTGAGAATTACCTCGCTGTACCATGTCTCCGCCATGTTTTATTCCATGGTTTTCTTCGGTTATGTAGCTATGTGTTGTGTTTTAATTGCAGTATAAAACAAATTGTGATATGAAGGAACTTCAAATGTTATTTAGGACTGGCAACCAGCCTATCTATTTGATTTTGATTTTGACATTGTTTGAACCCAGTCGTTCGTTCTTTCGAGCTTTTTCTGGGGATACATGATACATAATGGTGCATTTCGTCAGGCAATATAATTAGCATGAGAATAGTTAACAAAGTATGTCGTATATATCCTTTTTAATACATTTCGCACTCACCTCGCTCGGCTCGATGACTGCAAGATCCCGCTTGCCGAGTTTCGAAGCAAATTTGCTGGCGACGGCCGACCCGGCAGTGCCACCTCCGAGTATGAGCAGCTTGTAGCTGTCCGTCGTGCCCCTGGTCCCTACCGCTCGGACGGCGGTGTCATGGGTCGTCGGGCGGAGTTGCAGCCACTAGTCTCCGTCCCAACCGCAGCCGGCCCGACGACAGCAGCAGAGCAGTGGTCATAGGCAACGTCATGGTAAATAGTGACTCAATAGGCATCTGTTGTTGTGCGAGCTTTTACGTGACGAGTTTCTAGCGTTTTCAACGTGACTTTTCTTTACGTGACACCACAAACAACAGCTCTTTGAGGGTTTCAACGAATGCTGCATACGACAATAGTTTTCCAATTTTCCGTTGCAAGTTGCCTTGGTATTGTTTCCCTGAATAATCCCTTCATTGTGGATTATTCACTAGATTCGGAGGTAGTGCAGTTTCTTTGTAATCCCGCGTTTACCTGATGATATTACATTAAAGTTCTGGCATCCGTCTTGTTTTGTTGACATCAATCCAGGCATATTATCTTGTGTGTGGTTTCCGCGTTCGTACTTACAGGGGAACTATTTTGGATGAAGAGTCGTATTCATTGTTTATGCGGGTGTTCGAATGTCCGCAGTTTCATGTACGACCCCCACCACGGGCCGCCATTTATGTTTCCATCATGGCCACCGATGACGCCGTTGCTATGCGACTAGAAATGTTGTGACGTACATGCATTCGTCGACGCCGCTTATGTGTCTGTAAAATAATATTCCTTTGATTTTACAAATGATCTAATCCGCGCAATTTACACCAGGCTGTTGCAATGACTAAATAAAAAAAACATTAAATAAATCGATAAAATCCTTGATGTTCTAGTATTGGCGAGCCGAGACGCCTATCATGTGAAATGTCCGAGGAACTGTTCACGCCATAGATAGTTTTACCAATGACGTCCAACATAGTTCTTAACGGTGGACCAGCGACCAATATTATCTTTGTTGATCTTGCTTTAAGAACTTCAAGTCATCAACTATATATATGAATATATATATATATATATATATATATATATATATATATATATATATATATATATATATATATATATATATATATATAAATATATATATATATATATATATATATATATATATATATATCTGTCTGCCTGTCTGTCTGTCTGTCTGTCTGTCTGGTTTTCCCTGTATGTATGTACATATGCGTGTATGTATGTACGTATATATGTATGTATGTATGTATGTATGTATGTATGTATGTATGTATGTATGTATGTATGTATGTATGTATGCATATATGCATGCATCCATGCCTGCCTGCCTGTCTATCCATCCTCTGACCTGTTGGAACTGACATAAATCTCCTTCCCTCTCTCTATCTATCTATCTATCTATCTATCTATCTATCTATATATCTATCTATCTATCTATCTATCTATCTATCTATCTATCTATCTATCTATCTATCTATCTATCTATCTATCTATCTATCTATCTATCTATCTATCTATCTATCTATCTATCTATCTATCTATCTATCTATCTATCTATCTATCTATCTATCTATCTATCTATCTATCTATCTATCTATCTATCTATCTATCTATCTATCTATCTATCTATCTATCTATCTATCTATCTATCTATCTATCTATCTATCTATCTATCTATCTATCTATCTCTCTCTCTCTCTCTCTCTCCCCTCTCCCTCTCCCTCTCCCTCTACCACTCCCTCTCTCCCCCTCTCCCTCCTTCCCTCCCTCCCTCATTCGGCACACTGTAAGTCACAACCGCAAGTCATCGGCCTGTGTTAGGTCATGTCGTGTTAGTGTGGCATGGAAAAACGGTTCAACAACAACGACAATAGTTTTCCAATTTTCCGTTGCAAGTTGCCTTGGTATTGTTTCCCTGAATAATTCCTTCATTGTGGATTATTCACTAGATTCGGAGGTAGTGCAGTTTCTTTATAATCCCGCGTTTACCTGATGATATTACATTAAAGCTCTGGCATCCGTCTTGTTTTGTTGACATCAATCCAGATAGAATCACCATCCTTCAAATACTGCATTTTATTATAATATATATATAATACATTGACAAGTGGAAACAAAGCTGTGATCTGACCAGAGCAGTTACTTAAGCCTAAGTAACATCAAAATACGAAATGTTATCATTGTGAAATGCCCCCTGAAGCAGTTACCAAAGGTAACATCGAAATACGAAATGACATCATGGATGCGGGAAATCTATTAACGTTTTCCGGGGATGACGAACAAAACCGCGGTCATCTCGAAAAGTGTTGGTTACACATTTGTTCGACCCAGAAATGTGTCTTCCCGCATCCAACTCAGCTCTTAGGGGATGCACATATACAACAGACGGTGACGTCAGATTGACAGAAGGAATGAGGACGTGTCAGTGAGTGCAACACCTCGCGTTGGCGACGGATCGATACACTCACTCACTCACTCACTCACTCACTCACTCACTCACTCACTCACTCACTCGCTCACTCGCTCACTCGCTCACTCACACAATCACTCTTTCACACAATCACTCACTCGCTCACTCGCTCACTCACACAATCACTCTTTCACACAATCACTCACTCGCTCACTCACTCACTCGCTCACGCACTCACTCACTCACTCACTCCCTCGCTCGCTCGCTCACTCACTCACTCACTCACTCACTCACTCACTCACTCACTCACTCGCTCACTGACATATTCGTTCCCTCCTTTCTTTCTTTCTTTCTTTCTTTCTTTCTTTGCTTTCTCTGTCCCGCTTCCGTCTTCCCTTAGCTTACGGAATATTAACACAATATGATAACATTCTCTACACCGGTCAAGGGAAGACGACGGTATGACTTACAAATCACGCACGTAAACATAGATATCAACTCCGACCTGCGCGGCGTCTACTCGCCAGCAAGACAATGCATGGAACGTACACCAATCCAGTACGACTACAAAACATACATTACTCGGTTGTGGGATACAGCTATGACGTCATGTCGTACCACAAGCTGCCTCACCAAGTTGATCAACATAAAGTACTTTATATGACAGCCAATGTTTATCTACAGCGAACCAATGTTAACAAACACTCGCCAAGGGCTAGAGTACATAATTTAAGTAGTATGCTATTTACATTTTTGTAAGTGTGCACTCCCACAATATTGAGCGACAAAATGAACACGTTTGTGATGACCACGTAAGTTACATATGGTGAAATATGTTAGTGTTCATGTGGCTCAGAACATTTGTCCTCTACGTTGAAAGATCCACTGGAATAAATCGTCTTATAATGATTCCAATTCGAAATGTCATTGGCAATGACTGCTATGGACCAGTTACTGCTTTTGTGTAAGTTACACACAACACGTGTTCCTTCATTACGTTGCCCGGTATTGTGGAAATGCACACGTTAGTACTTGTATATTGTGGATTAGAGTTTTCGTTGAAATTCAGATACTACAAGCTCCTGCATACATGTTCCTCCCACTATTCACATTACGACTGACAGAAGTCCGCCGTGGCACTGCAAACTGTTCGCGCCGGCTCCATACATTCGTATCCGGTTCACTGACCCGGATTCTGTTTAATTTGTCTTCCGGTTTTTGCATGATGATATCCCATCGAGCACAGGGAACCGGAAGCTGTGGTCGCTATGTGTGACATCTCACGTAGCATTGTTGAAGACTGAAGACCGAGTGAAGATCAGTCTTTCAACCATAAGTGGAACACTCTGCGTATCTTGTTTGGACCGTTCCAATAGCCCCTGAAAAAACGTCACAGTGAACGTTTGACCACACGTGGAATAGTTTCAATACGTCATACATTTTTTTATTAAGCACAATTTGCAGAAATATACTTGTCTATATGATCAGCATTAAATCATTGAGCAGACACTGATTAAGACGGTCTAAATTACTAAATTAACGTTGTGTTAGCACATCACTGATTAAATCTAAAATGAGTTGTGATGTTGCAGCGAGACGATGTGTGGAATATGACAGAAATAAGGCGCAAATTGTCATTAGGAGTAATCCGCCAGGGATTGAAACCAGGCTGAAGTTTGGTTGTCTCAGTGTATGTGGCTTGTATATCGTAGACAAAGACGATGATTATTTTCGTGAATCTAGAAAGATCAACGCCGTAGCCACAGACTGTAAACCTTATCATGGTTCTCGAGATGCTGAGCGCGGAAACAAGTTCGACTGTTAATTCAAGTTTATTTCCATTTCATTTGCTTCTTTATTATTCTTCTGCTGTGTCCAAATGTCGTATAAATGAGTACCTGGCAATATGTGAACAAATAGTCTTCGCGCAGTAACTGAAGCGTGGCTGGTGGCTTCCCAGAGAAGTTGAAATGGCCTTGGAGTGAACAGGAGGTGAAGTGTAAACACTTTGAGCAGTCCTAAGGAGTGGATGCCGCGCTATATACAAGAACTTACCTTTCTTTCAAAAATTAAACAAACGTGGATTGTGTATCACATACATGAACACGCGTGAACACACGTGTTACTAAAGCACGTATACAGGACACCTCCTGAAATAAGCCTGCGTGAAAGAGTAAATGATGCGTGTAGGAGAGACTCACCTGAGAAGCATGTACCAGTACAGAATCGGCATGGCGTAGACCTTGAGGAGGTAGGCGCTGCGCCGCGGCACGGCCTGGTTGAACGGGAACGTCTCCATCACCTTGCCATCGTAGCCGAACTCGGCCATGATACAAAACCCCTTCTTCGTGACCAATGGACAAGACGTGTAGCCGTTGTACTGTAAACACAACAATGTGTGTGGTGGAGTTGGTGGAGATGGTGAGGGGGTGGTGGTGGTGGTGGTGGTGGTGGTGGTGATGATGATGATGGTAATGATTATGATGATGATGATGGTGGTGGTGGTAGTGCTGATGGAGTTGGTGGTGGTGGTGATTATGGTTGTGATGGTGGTTGAGGGGGTGGAATTGTTGTTGTTGGTGGTGGTTGTTGGTGGTGGTGACGGTTGTGGTGGTGTTGGTGGTGGTGGCTGTGGTGGAGATGGTGGTGGTGGTGGAGTTGGTGGTGATGATGATGCTGGTGGTGGTGATGGTGGTGGTGGTGGTGATGGTGGTGGTAGTGGTGGTGGTGGTGGTGGTGGTGGTGGTGGTATTTTTGTATCGTGGTGTTTGTACACTTGTCGTTGTAACGATATCACCGCAGTCATCTCTACCATATTTTTCACCATCACCATATTAGTCTAGTCATTATCACCACTACCATCGCCGCCACCACCACTTCCATCGTCATAACCACATCTACCATCGCCGTCACCACAAGTACTATCGCTACCACGATCATCGCCACCGCCACCGCCAACGCCGCCGCCGCCGCCGCCGCCGCCGCCGCCGCCGCCGCCGCCGCCGCCGCCGCCGCCGCCGCCGCCGCCGCCGCCGCCGCCGCCGCCGCCGCCGCCCCCACCGCCACCCCCACCCCCACCGCCGCCACCACCACCACCACCACCACCGCCACCACCACCACCACCGCCACCACCACCACCACTATCACCACCACCTGTACCATATTCGTTGTGGCTAGTACTGGTTACCATTGTCATTACTGTCAGTGCCGCAGCCGCCTCTACTACCATAAGAATATATTGCGTATTAGATTGGTATGATTGTTAGATTTGCATGATTGTTAGATTTGTGTGATAGTTAGAATTGTATGGTTGATTACAACAACATTATAGGTTAACAAATAAAACAGTATAGTGCGGTTAATAGTGCGGCTACAGTTTACATTGAAATGCATAACATTTAGTTTGACAACAGCTCCTACATTCGCATACAATCGCTTACCTTGTGTGACGGTGACTCCCCGGTCATGACTTCATTGAGGTTCTCAGCTAGAATGTTGCACTGACCGCCTGGGGAGAAAAAATACAGAGAACGTGTTATTAATATGAAAAAGTATAATTAAAGACATACAATCAATGATTTGAATTTGAATTACTGACAGACTGTTAACAGGAGGATTTTTGCTGAACGTTTTGACAACGGTGTAAGCACACGCAGAAAACATAAAATGCTGTCAATACATTTTTTCTTTCTTAATTGAATTGAATCGGTGTTTATTCAACATTTTTATATCATAGAAAGGATTACAATATGCATACAACTAAATATACAATGAAATGTTGATTGGGAAATGAAAGAAGTGCAAAACTGTTCCCATGTCCCATTGCACAGCACATACATAACTGTCGTAGGCAATTCAGATCAAACAAAAGACGTAGCTATGTTTAGACCCATAACAATAATTCACAAAAAGTAAAGGCAACAATTTGAAAGACAAATGTGATGACATATCTTATAAAGTATATACAACAACGAAACAGTTATATTCTCAACCATGCAGTAGGCATATTACAGAGGAATAAATACTATATTTTAACCAAAGAAGTGTTGTATAGCAAAACCTCTATGTAGGTTACTCAGTGCCTAGTATCGCCAAGTCGCGAGCCTGTTCCGTCGCATAGCAACCTCTCACTTTCTACTGAGAGGTTTATGTTCTAATCTTATATAAAGTGCACAACCATAGTTGTCGTCATTAAATAAATAATATAATTGTACTGTAATCAACTAGCACAGATAAACTATAATAACATTATTAATGATAACTGGTTGTTGTACAATTATATAATATTATGACAACAGCTTTGAGCTAAGGTTGGTCGCACAATTTAGGATTCATACTTTCGTAATTATATTCATACAACACAGAATTCATGTCATATTTGAGTTTCTGCTCAGAACAAATATTCTCGCCATTTAGTGTGAATGGGAATGGAGCATTTCGAAACGTGTCTTTACATATCACGCGAATGTGTCGCCTCGCCCGCTACTGTATGTTAGCAAGCGCGTTGTGTTAATCGCGTCAGTAGATCCAACGTATTAAGCCGTTGTGTGTGCGTTAGATTGGTCGTGCAAATGGGAGCTTTGTGTGCAAGCCGTTTTAATGGTTCCATGTATATCGAGTCTTAACACATTTTGGTTCGGCGTAGCTAAATATGCGTCAACACTATGAGTTGTAGCCTGTTTCAGTCAATGGTGTCCTCTTGCGAGGTAGTTGGCAGAACTGACTGCGTCGTGTCAAGGACACGTCTGTCGTGATGTGTGTGGTTGAGAGTCTCAAGTCTCAAGTCTCAAGTGGTTATACTCCAAACAGCCCAAACTTGGGCTAACGCAGGAGTTTGTGGTGGACTGTGCGCATGCGCTGTGGGTACATTCGACTAAAGGACTAGTATCTTTAATATTGCTGAAAGGGTTTTATCTGATAGTTTTATTTATTTTATGTATAGGATGTTTAACGAAATTTTTTAGTAGGTTGGTTATGTGTATGGATACTGTCGCTGCCTTGCCACATGCACACAGACAGTCTCCATACCCACACCATGGATAAGTTTACGCTGAACACTGTGTTTTAAAGGCAGTTTAGGTGAGGAGGTGTGGTGAAGGGGAGTTCCATAATAGCTTCTTGAAATGATTTTGGGTTTTTTATGTGGGTAATTTTTGGTGGAATCATATTCCATATGCGAATGGCTCGGGGATAACATGAAAAGACCATTGTGTTTATACGACACCTGGGGGCTACGTATTGTCCACGAGTTCGAGAGCGGGTTAGTAGGCCGGGGGGGGGGTGATTTCAATAATGTTATTTAGAATTTTGTAGAAGATTGTGGCTTGTTTAATGATACGTCTTCGTTCGAGGGTTGGCCATCCAATGGCAGTAATTGGATCTGCTGGATTTGTGTTCGTCTGTAATCATTTTAAACAAATCTGGCAGCAGAGTGTTGTACTCTTTCAAGGCTTTTAACTTGTGAAAAGGTGTGATGATTCCATATGGGTGAAGAGTACTCGAGTTTTGGCCGGATTAGCATGTTGTAGGCTGTTTGTTTAACTTCGGATTTACATGGGCCAAGAGTTCGTATAATCATGCCTAAAACTTTCGAAGATTTTAAAGTTATGTCAGTGACGTGATTTGTGCAGGTTAATTTGGAGTCCAATTTTACTCCGAGATATGAGTGGCTGGATACAGTGGATAATAGCTGGCCAAAAAGCGAATACTTGTGTGGACTGGGTTTAGTTTTGTTTGTTATTGGAAGGTGGACGCATTTAGATACATTAAATTCCATTTGCCACTTGTCTGACCATGTTTGGAGTTGGTTTAGGTCAGTTTGGAGAATTTCGTGGTCGGTTTTGGAAGACATTTTACGATATATAGTACTGTCATCTGCAAAAAGGCGTATAGAAGATTTGATGTTCCCATCTATGTCATTTATGTAGAGTAAGAGTTAAACATTTACCCCTGTGTAGGATCCCTTACTTCCTCTGACGTAGACCCCCATGTAGAGGGACCAAAGGATTTTAGTGTCTCTTCCAAAAGACACAGGCGGTGAACGAAGTTGCCTAAACTTGGAACCGGCAGCACGGTGGACTCAAACCATGGTCCTCTCGATTGACAGTCCCAAACGGTGGACTCAAACCATGGTCCTCTCGATTGACAGTCCCAAACGGTGGACTCAAACCATTGTCCTCTCGATTGACAGTCGAACACGGTGGACTCAAACCATGGTCCTCTCGATTGACAGTCCCAAACGGTGGACTCAAACCATGGTCCTCTCGATTGACAGTCCCAAACGGTGGACTCAAACCATTGTCCTCTCGATTGACAGTCCAACACGGTGGACTCGAACCATGGCCCTCTCGATTGACAGTCCCAAACGGTGGACTCAAACCATTGTCCTCTCGATTGACAGTCCAACACGGTGGACTCAAACCATGGTCCTCTCGATTGACAGTCCCAGACGGTGGACTCAAACCATTGTCCTCTCGATTGACAGTCCAACACGGTGGACTCAAACCATGGTCCTCTCGATTGACAGTCCAACACGGTGGACTCAAACCATGGTCCTCTCGATTGACAGTCCAACACGGTGGACTCGAACAATGGTCCTCTCGATTGACACTCCAACACGGTGGACTCGAACCATGGTCCTTTCGATTGACACTCCAACGGTCAAACCGCCGAGCCACTGCGCTACCCCTGTCCGTCAACAAGTCACTTACTTATGGCGGCCGCCGTTTTCGACGTCGGTAGGTTGGAACAGTCTCCCAGGGAGAAGATGTTGGGATAGCGCATGTGCTGACACGTCTCCTTGTCGACGTCAACGTATCCCGACTTGTCCGACACCTCGCTGTCCCACAAGACACTGGGCGCGGAACATGGCGGAGCCACGTGCAGCATCTCGTACTGAAAGAACAAATCGTAATCCGTCAGTTTCAAATGTTAACTCTGGCATATGAGAGTATACATTTCGTACTGAAACAAATCTCTATGCGACTGTTTGAATGCTACAAAACTCATGCTACAGAAGATCCTAGCTTTCGTGAATAAGTATCTAACATGTTTCTAAAGATCAAGAATCAAGAAACAGTTACAAGGAAGAACAGCAGTTGAATACGCCATACTCTAAGGAAGCCAACTCAACACATCACAAGAGAGGCGCTAACACCAAACCCTTGGTGAAAGGGAAAGGCCGAGAAACCCTTGGCGCAGAGAAATGGAA
The DNA here is from genome assembly GCA_963662155.1 of Lamellibrachia columna. Classification (NCBI taxonomy): domain Eukaryota; kingdom Metazoa; phylum Annelida; class Polychaeta; order Sabellida; family Siboglinidae; genus Lamellibrachia; species Lamellibrachia columna. The sequence continues at coordinate 51,708,207 of OY759264.1, forward strand.
GGAGAGAGGACAAAAGCAACATGTGAGTTGGAAGAACTGGAAACGCCCAAAACCGAGTCTGTTGGAAATTCGTCGTTAATAGCCTTAATTAAGTCAAGTAAATTCAGTATTCATCATACTGCATTTAGCAATGACCTACTGTATTCAGCAGTGACCTACTGTGTTTAGCAGTGACCTACCTCGTATGTTTCTGTTACGCCGTTTGTGCCCAGGACTTCGAAGACAGCTTCCTTCGTTTCGTGCTTTACTTCAACCAGGTTCCGCTTTAGATTCAGCTTAATGTCTCTGGAATTCGATACCAAATTTATCATAGCGACATTGGTAACACAGTACACGAAATCAGAGCTATAATTACAAATGCATCATCCATTCTTGAAAAAAAATGTTGACAAAGAATTTGTGTTCACAATAACTTGTAGCTGATATTCATCGTTTCGAATTTGCCAATATTGGCCACTTGCGACATCAACAGTCAGTCCAATTTAATAATCGTGATACATTTACCATATATCTCAGTCAACCTATATTGCTATTGCATCGCCGCCACCACCATCACTACAATTGTATCACCACCACCACCACTACCATCGCCGCCACTACTACCATCGCCATTATCAACACCACTACCATCCCCGCCGCCACCACCACTACCAACACCACTAACACCACCATTACCATCCCTATCACCACCACCACTACCATCCCCATCCCCATCCTTATCACCACCACAACTACCATCGCCATCACCACCACCACTACCATCGCCATCACCACCAAAACTACCATCCCCATCACCACCACCACTACCATCCCTATCACCAACATCGCTATCATCGCCATCACCACCACCACAACCATCCCCATCCCCATCACCACCACCACTACCATACCTATCATCACCACCACTACCATCCCCATCACCACCACTTCTACCATCGCCATCACCACAATTACTACCATCCCCATCACTACCACGACTACCATCGCTATCAACACCACCACTACCATCACCACCGCTACTACCATCCCCATCGCCATCACCACCATCACTACCATCGCCATCACCACCACCACTACCATCCCCATCACTACTACCACTACCATCCCCATCCCCATCCCCATCACCACCACCACTACCACTACCACTACCATCCCCATCCCAATCCCCATCCCCACCACAACTACCATCTCCGTCACCACCACCACTACCATCCCTATCACCAACATCGCTATCATCGCCATCACTACCACCACAACCATCCCCATCCCCATCACCACCACCACTACCATCGCCATCACCACTACCACTATCATCGCCATCACCACCACCACTACCATCCCCATCACCACCACCACTACCATCCCCATCACCACCACCACTACCATCCCCATCCCCATCCCCATCACCACCACAACTACCATCGCCATCACCACCACCACTACCATTGCCATCACCACCACCACTACCATCCCTATCACCACTACCACTATCATCGCCATCTCCACCACCACTACCATTTCCATCGCCATCACCACCACCACTACCATCCCCATCACCACCACCACTACTATCCCTATCACCAACATCGCTATCATCGCCATCACCACCACCACAACCATCCCCATCCCCATCACCACCACCACTACCATCACCATCACCACCACCACTATCATCGCCATCACCACCACCAATACCATCCCCATCACCACCACCACTACCATCCCCATCACCACCACCACTACCATCCCCATCCCCATCCCTGTCACCACCACAACTACCATCGCCATCACCACCACCACTGCCATTGCCATCACCACCACCACTACCATCCCTATCACCACCACCACCACTATCATCGCCATCACCACCACCACCACCACTACCATCCCCATCACCACCTTTATGGCTTTGTTATTAGCTCTTATTAATTGTCGACAACATTTCTCACACGTTTTAACTGGTACTAATAATTTGAAATAGCACAAAGGTCACTTTTATAACGCAGGCTCTCTGTCTACTGATAAAGACGGACACCTCAGATTTTCGGTCAGCGTTAGCGGCCAGACAGGTAATACTAGTTCAGCCTAAAACACCACCACTAATAAACACATAATATTATTGTGATATCAGCATTCGTTATTAGTTATTATTCGTTATTAGTGCCCACACGGGTCCTATTGAATATGTATGAGACACATCCTGTCATTTACGAGTAGAATCGCCATTACGTTTTCGCACAAGTACTCACGCACGTACGCACGTACGCACATACGCACGTACGCACGTACGCACGTACGCACGTACGCACATACGCACGCATGCACACAAACCACGCTCAAGCACGAACGCACCCAGGCGCACTCACCGTTCTAGGATCTGGTCGTGTAATGTCTGCGCGTATTTTGGAACGCCGAAGACGACTCCGAGGGACGTGTTGTAGATCATCGTCGCTTTGTCTCTCTTTCCCACCTGTGGATCAGAGACATGCGAACATCAGGTTTAGACTAGCTAAAATGCACATCCTCCAGAATTTCAGAAGGGATAACTTTGTAGTTCGTGTTTACCAAATTCCAGGATACATATCATTATCAAAGAAATATCCATTTATGCCTTGGTAATTGGTGCTGCCAGGCAATATCTCTCGAAATTCCTACGTAATGCTGGCACACGCCTTGTCCTTGTATTACGTAACTGTGGACAACCGAAGAAAAGACGCAAGACGTTGTTAACAAGTGTACGTAATTGTTCGTGTAGCATTGTTGTCAGTTGCACGTAATAACTAGATGAACCCCTGAAAGTTTGGCGCCCGAGATACAAAACGTCTAGGAGGGGTAGCGTAACATACGAACACATACAAACATACAAACACATGCAAACATACAAACATACAAACACATACAAACACATACAAACACATACAAATACATACAAACACATACAAACATACAAACACATACAAACATACAATCACATACAAACATACAAACACATACAAACATACATACAAACATACTCACGGTGGATTGCCTTAGCCCGAATAAACAACATTCTGCACTGTTCCGCAGACGCATGCAATATTTGATGCGGTAAAAGGGCTTTGTGCATGATGTAAAAGCCCACGTACTGTGTATGCTGTAAAAGCTAACGTACCCGTCGAAAATAATCTTCAGCCAGGTACATGATCTTCTGCGGTGCGCCTGCGCACTTGATCGGTGTGTTCGGGAAGGTAAAGATGGCGTTCCCCTCCTTGAAGGCTTTCATGGCGGCGAACGTCTTCTCTACGTATTTCGGGTGATAATTGGAACAGACGGCCGGGTCATGTTCCAACGCCTCAAGGAGACCCTTTACCTGCGGCAAGTATATTTTTGGAGCTGAAATATGGACTTCAAAGAAAGTCAATACGACAAGACCTTGCTGCAGGTTGTAGAAAAGCGAACCGTGAAAGTTTACACCATAGCGGAGACACGAGTTGTATTAAAGACAAATTGCAATGAGGCTAAAAGAACTATTCAGTGAAATAAACAGAAGATATTAAAGTTTCCTCCATTTACTGTGTTGTGTTATTTATTCTCGGCAGCAACTCCCGAAGATTCTCTTACCAGAAAGTAGTTGGCCTGCATCCCCAGCGCGATCACTAAATACTCGTACTTCACCTGAAACAAATATAGCGGTAATGATACACCCATCGTGATACGTTATTGTATCATTCACCATTTATGTTCGAGTTTATGTTACACTCATGAAATGTCACAAGGTGCCATGGTAGTGACGGTGATGTTGGTCTTGTTGCTGGTGGTAATGGTAATGGTAATGGTAATGGTAATGGAAACGGTAACGGCGGTTGTAGTGGTTGCAGTAGTGTCGTTTTCGTTGTCGTCTGACTCGACGGCCCGCCACTCACCAGCCGTCCGTCCGTTGTGCCGACGGTGTTGTCGTTCGGACTGATCTCGGCTACGGACGTCTGCAGCCATTCGCAGTTCTTCGGCAACACGTCACCCGTCGGTTTGTGGGTCTGGTCGAGGTCTTTCAGTCCGCTGCCGACCAGTGTGAACATCGGCTGGTAGTAGTGAGTCTACAAAATCACACCAGGTAAACGATCTGTCGCACAAAAATTATTAGTAACAAGTATTAAGCCTGGCATTCAAGCTACGACCTAGGCATCGTCCGCCGCCTCATGCTACGTAGGGGCAGCGGACGAGAGTCTTAAAACATAGGCGACGATTCTGCCCTTTAGATACACTTCTGGGTCGGAACTAAATAACTTAAGATTTAAAAGTTGACATGCACTAACTGTTTCACATGTATTCTGTGACATACCATCTGCACATTTGCGTTAAAAAGCAGAATAAATATGCTCCAAATTTAGATTATGAGTACGTTTTTCGTAACTAGTAGGCGATATTTTTTTTTAATCAACCCGCGCGCTGGTATGCCGAGCTTTAGCAAAATTAATTTTATTCCTGTTACAAGAGCCGCACGTTTTGATTGGACTACAATGTTTGCAGGAAAAATTTATTTTTCTATTATTTTAATGGCCTTATACGTAGGTAAGTAAGTAAGTAAGTAAGTAAGTAAGACAAAGACATTCTCCAAATATCATTGCTTCATATTTATGTGAATTTGATTAACTGTACATTATAAATAGTTTGTGACTCTCTATGTATGTATGTATGTATGTAAGTCTGTCTGTATGTCTGTCTGTCTGTCTGTCTGTATGTGTGTCTGTCTGTATGTGTGTCTGTCTGTATGTCTGTCTGTCTGTCTGTCTGTCTGTCTGTCTGTCTGTCTGTATGTATGTCTGTCTGTCTGTCTGTATGTATGTCTGTATGTATGTCTGTCTGTATGTGTGTCTGTCTGTATGTCTGTCTATATGTATGTCTGTCTGTCTGTCTGTCTGTCTGTCTGTCTGTCTGTCTATCTGTATGTCTGTCCGTATGTATGTACGTATGTATGTATGTATGTATGTATGTATGTATGTATGTATGTATGTATGTATGTATGTATGTATGTATGTATGTATGTATGTATGTATGTATGTATGTATATCTGTCTGTATGTCTATCTGTATGTATGTCTATCTGTATGTATGTCTGTCATAATGTTTTTCTGTATGTCTGTCTGTCTTTATGACTGTCTGGTTGCCTGCCTGCCTACCTGCCTGCCTACCTGCCTGCCGCCTGCCTGCCGCCTGCCTGCCTGCCTGCCTGCCTACCTGCCTGCCGCCTGCCTGCCTGCCTGCCTGCCTGCCTGCCTGCCTGCCTGCCTGCCTGCCTGCCTGCCTGCCTGCCTGCCTGCCTGCCTGCCTGCCTGCCGCCTGCATGCCGCCTGCTTGCCGCCTGCCGCCTGCCGCCTGCCGCCTGCCGCCTGCCGCCTGCCGCCTGCCGCCTGCCTGCCGCCTGCCTGCCGCCTGCCTGCCGCCTGCCTGCCGCCTGCCGCCTGCCTGCCTGCCTGCCTGCCTGCCTGCCTGCCTGCCTGCATGCCTGCATGCCTGCCTGCCTGCCTGCCTGCCTGCCTGCCTGCCTGCCTGCCTGCCTGCCTGCCTGGCTGTCTGTATGTCTGTTTGTCTGTTTACTCATATATCAGTCGGTTTCAAATGTATGGAGCTGACATTTTTAGGCGTGCCCGGGGGAGGGGGGAGGGGCTATGGGGATAGTTGGTACATTAACAAATTCATACCCATTACGTTTCATTTGTGTTGCTACATTTCTCCTGGTAGGGGGTCGACCTAGTAGGGGGTCGACGTGGTAGGGGGTCGACCTGGTAGGGGGTCGACCTGGTAAGGTGTCGTTCACAATTGTCGACAGTTACATATTTGCACAAAGCGTACTAATTATCATGCCCTCTCCCCAAATTAGGACTTTACAATTTTTTTCCCACATTGAAAAATATACCGATGTAACAATGTTTCGACACAGTGCATGCAGGTAGGGCGCGCAATACTAACATTGTGTATAAACATTTATCTCCAAGAAATTTATCAAAGCTGTATGGTGTCATATTGGAACGGTCCCTAATAGACCTACTCTAAACAACTAACCTCCCACGAACTCTGTCTAGTGGTTGATTGAGAAGAGTACGGAAAGTACAAAAGTTGCATTGGCCGGGAATCGAACCCGGGCCGCCCGCGTGGCAGGCGAGCATTCTACCACTGAACCACCAATGCGCACATTTTCGAACAAACGAACATCCCGCTATGGAATACATTTGCTTATGTGTTCAACTGCTCCGTGTTTTGTTTGTTTCGTAGTTGATTGACCCGAGGCAGGTTGAATCAATTTAAGCATTTGATACAGTTCCTCATTCACAACTAATCCATAAACTAAAATATTACGGTATCACCGGTTCCATAGCAACACGGACAGAAAGTGTCCTCACACGAAGGTAGATCCCAACAAATAGTTATCAATGAGTCGACATCTTCACCAACCATAGTTACCTCTGTGGTACCCCAGGGAACCAGACCTCAGGGAACCAGACAACCTCTCTACATGTGTACGCCTCTTTGCAGATGATTACCTTTTATATACACCTGTCAAAACAGCCGAGGACACTTCGCTCCTACAAAATGACCTTTTAAAAGTTGAGAAATAACAGGACACCTGCTCATGAAATTCAATCCCGATAAATATTTTACAATGACAGAAAACCCGCACCTAATCTGTATACGTTGTGTGGCCAGCAACTACAATCTGTTGAATCGCACTGATCTCTTAGCATTCAACTAACAAATACACTAAATTGGACAACGCAAATTAAAACAATCGCAAATACAGCCCAACAAGTTGTTGGAGTTATCAGGGTAAATTGAAATCAATCTCTAACCCACATTAAACTAGTGGCCCATACTACACCGGTTCGTCCAATTCTAGAATAATATTATGATACATCATCCTGCAATCCAGACCTTAGAAACTATCACGTTGCCCCGAGGGTCTCTGACATGGGTGGCGGGGGGGGGGTAGCCACACGAGAAAGAGTCTGCTATCAAATAACCACCTGATCAACAACAGTGTCGAACCAAGGTTCAAAGGTTATGACGTAATACACCAATGACATAGTACACCGTCATTTTAACACCTAATTATAGCTCTCAGTTCCTTCAACCCATACTATTCTCTCCGGACACAAATCACCACTATTCTTCAGTTGTTCTGATTGTGTAAGCAACTAACTGTTCATTTCGCAAACAAGATTTAACAAGATTTGCCATCCAAGCCAAAGGCCCAGATGGCAAGTGGACAAGGAAGCCATTGGCTTATCGAGAGTCCAACAATGTTCATCTACTTATAGCCCGCCCTCCTGAGATATGTGTCAACCTTGTTTTTAAACATATTCACGCTGCTAGCAGTTACACAATCTGTAGACAATTTGTTCCATTCATTTATTGTCCTCTGTGAGAACGAGTGCTTCCTGATGTCCAATCTACATTGATCCTTTACTAATTTTACCTCATGTCCTCTAGTTCTGCTATCCTTCTTGAGTGAGAAAAACATATTTCTATCAATATTTTCATACCCATTCAATATCTTAAAAACTTCAATCTGATCTCCTCTTAACCTCCTTGTCTCTAGAGTTGTTAAACCACATTCTTTCAGGCGTTCTTCATAACTAAGGTCTCTCAGTTCTGGAATCATTTTAGTTGCTCTCCTTTGTATGCGTTCAAGCGTATCTATATCCTTCTTACGATATGGTCTCCATGCTTGTATACAGTATTCTAAATGAGGTCTAACTATTGCTTTATAAAGAGGTATAATTAACTTTTTTCCCTTGTATGTTATGTTTCTTCTAATCAATCCAAGAATTTGATTACCCTTTGAAGCTGCAATACCACACTGCTCTGAAACTTTCATATCAGCGCTTATTGTAACTCCTAAGTCCTTTTCTTTTACAGTAGTACCCAGAACAGTATCTCCCATTTTATAGTTTACATTCAAGTTCCTATGTCCTGTATGTAGGCATTTACATTTCCCAAAATTGAACAACATCTGCCATTTCTCAGACCATTTCACTAATCTGTCTAGATCGTTTTGTAAATGTTGTTTATCACCATCAGTATTAACCTTTCTAAACAGTTTTGTGTCATCCGCAAATTTCAGTACGTTACTTGTTATACTGTCGTCCAAGTCATTGATATAAATTAAGAATAATATAGGTCCTAATACTGATCCTTGAGGTATCCCACTCAAAACCGATTTCCAATTTGAAACTTCTCCATCTACTACAACTCGTTGTCTTCTGTCAGTCAGCCATTGTTCTATCCAGTCAGTTATGCTATCCCCGATACCATGGGCTTTTAATTTAAGTAGTAATCTTGGATGTGGCACTTTGTCAAAAGCTTTCTGAAAATCTAAGTAGATAATATCTACTGGCGATCCCACGTCTATCCACTTAGTGATTTCTTCCAAAAAACATAACATATTTGTTAAGCATGACCTCGCTTTAAGGAATCCATGTTGAGATGAATTTAATAATTTATGCTTAACGAGGAATTCCACCATATGGTCTTTAATTAACCTTTCTAATAATTTACAAATCACTGACGTTAAACTCACTGGTCTGTAATTCTCTGACTTATTTCTCGAACCCTTTTTAAATAATGGTATGATGTTTGCTTCTTTCCATTCAAACGGAACAACTCCCTCTTTTAATGACAAGTTGAATACTCTTGCAAGTGGTATACTGATTTGTTCTACTGTTTCCATTAGTAATTTTGGAGGAATCCCATCCACTCCCGGTGATTTGTTATCCTTCATTGCCTTTATTTTCTTAGCTACCAATTCTGGAGTTACAACTAACGGACCTAAATAGTCAGATTTAGCCCCCTGAAATTTAGCATCAGCAACTGTTAATGAACTAATATCTTCTTTGGTAAACACTGAACTGAAGTAACCATTTAGGTCTTCCGCCATTAAAAACCCCTGTGATATTATATTTCCAGCACTGTCTTCTAGAGGTCCAACCTTGTCTTGTACGTTTTGTTTACTCCTGACATATGCATAAAAACTCTTGCTGTCATTTTTTATGTTACATGCTAGTTTTTGCTCATAGCTTCTTTTACATTGTCTGATTTCAGTTGTAGCTGCATTAAGTGCCTCTTTGTATTTTGCATAGTCTTCGTCCTTTCTGGTACGCCTATAAACCCTCCACATAGTTTGTTTTAGCATTATTTTTCTAATAGCTTCTTTTGACTGTTTCTTTCTACACCGTTTTCCTTGTTTTTGGAAGGGAACAAATTTATCAATGATACTCTCAATTTCATATTTTAGAATATTCCAACATTCAATTGCGGTCTTATTCATCAGCATGTTATTCCAATCTAGCTTTGCTAAGTATTTTCTCATATCTTTGTAGTTACCTTTGTGGAAGTTTCTCTTGTACGTTTTCTTATTTTTACTTTCTGATTTTACATTGATGTCAAAATGTATTTGATTATGGTCACTATTACCCAATGGTTCAAATATTTTTACATTGTCCACTAATTCTTTTTGTGATGACAAAACTATATCTAATACATTTTCTCCCCTGGTTGGTTCTAGTACGTGCTGAGTAAGAAAGCTATCCTGGATTAAAAATAGAAATTGTTGGTCCTCAATCCCTGTGCTCTCTAGAGAATTCCATTGTATGTGTCCATGGTTAAAATCTCCCATTATGATACATTCCCCTTTACTAACTTCCTTTATAGCGTTTTTTATTTTTGTGTTGTCCTCTTCGTTTATGTTTGGACTTCGGTAAACCAATCCAATAGTTAATTTTGAATTTCCTGAAACAATTTTGCACCAAACAGCTTCATCGCAATCTGCTTCCCTTTCTAGTTTTATTTCATAAGCCTGAATAGATTCTTTAACATATAAAATAACTCCCCCGCCCCTTCTTCCTATTCGATCTTTCCTAAACATTACATATCCTGTCAGTCCTAATTCAGCATCTGTTATATCTATGTTGGCCTATGATTCAGTTATACCAATTATGTGAGGGTCAATATCTTCTACCATAATGTTTAATTCGTTTTTCTTATTTACTATGCTCCTTGCATTTAAACATACGCATCTATAACCTTTTTCAGAGATGTTTTTCGGATGATTTGATATTGGTTTATCTGTGCTAGTGGCCTCTTGTTCTGCTTGAGACACCTCTAGGTAACCCCCCTGCACTTCTAGTTTAAAGAATGTTTACTTCCAAAAATATTTGTCATTGTACCCAAGTCACTATCTACTGCTGCTGAAAGTTTGTCCGCGAATACTGCCGCCCCCTTTCCACTTAAATGAAGCCCATCCTTCATGTACATATCAGCCCTCCCAACAAAACTTCCCCATAAATCCACAAATCCAACTTCCCCTTCCCTACATAACTTCTGGACTAACATGTTAATTGCCATCCCCCGACAATTTCGATATTTGTGACCCCTCCTGCCCATTACAGGTAAAATCCCTGACAGTATTACCTGCTCAACCCGCGTCTGTTTTAGTGTTCTGACCAACTGCCTATATTTCCTAACTATGGCAGTTGTACCCTCCCTCTCTACGTTATTTGTCCCTACGTGTACTAAAACAGATCCACCCTTACCCGAGCCTACGATGTTTTTTACCCTCTCAGTTATCGCCTCTATTTTGGCTCCAGGCAAGCAGACCACCACATCATCTCCCTTGTTTAAGACTCTGTCGGTCTTCCTAACTATCGAATCCCCCACAAACACCCTCGCTCTCTTCCTCACCCCCTCTATCACTGCTGCAGAATAACTCTTTCGTTCGATCCCCTCCATCACATTCTGTCCTGACCCCTTCCCTCCTGTCTCCTTCGCTCCTGTCTCCCCCACTTCCCACTCCTTTGCTCTTGTCTCTCCCACTTCCCTCTCCTTCAAATAGCTAACCTTGATTACTAACACTTTTCTTTTAACACAACTATTGAATGATCTCACGTCAACGATACTGCCCGCTGGTCACGTGGCCAGCTAGCGGCCGCCGTCACCACAGCGAGGCGCCGTCACTTTCGCGTTGTGTTTACTGCTCACTGTACCCTGTCGCGTCGGCCCTTGTGTCGACTTCTCGTGCTAACATCAATTAGTCGTCAATTAGTTTGTGCAAACAATGTGTGCTGTTGGATTTCACTTGCTTTCTCTCAGGCTTTTAATCAATGTCTTATCAATATTACAAAGCTGTTGTGTTGCCGTGTAATAAATCTATTAAAAAGCCACACAGCCACACTGCGACACGCGGGAGGGCGCAAACTTCAAAAGCAGGGTGTTAACTGAGGACCAACAACGAACGGGCGCCAACGATAACTTTTTCAACGCTGCGGAGTAGTTGCTGGAGCTTTAGTGACAGAAACATTTACTAGGAACAGTTTAAATAACTTAAACATGATAGTTAAAACCGGACTGGTTCACGTCAGACCCCCGACATGTCGCTTTCTAATGGCACAGCTATGAATGTCAAAATTCGTTCAAATGATATGAATTATTGGAATTATGTATATATGTATATATGTATATATGTATGTATGTATGTATGTATGTATGTATGTATGTATGTATGTATGTATGTATGTATGTATGTATGAATGTATGTATGTATGTATGTATGTATGCATGTATGCGTGTATGCGTGTATGTATGTATGTATGTATGTATGTATGTATGTATGTATGTATGTATGTATGTATGTATGGATGTATGCATGTATGCATGTATGTATGGATGTATGTATGTATGTATGTATGTATGGATGTATGCGTGTATGTATGTATGTATGTATGTATGTATGTATGTATGTATGGATGTATGCATGTATGTATGTATGTATGTATGGATGTATGTATGTATGTATGTATGTATGTATGTATGTATGTATGTATGTATGTATGGATGTATGCATGTATGTATGGATGTATGTATGTATGGATGTATGCATGTATGTATGTATGTATGTATGCATGTATGTATGTATGTATGTATGTATGTGTGTATGTATGGATGTATGCATGTATGTATGGATGTATGTATGTATGGATGTATGTATGTATGTATGTATGTATGTATGTATGTATGTATGTATGTATGTATGTATGTATGTATATATGTATGTATGTATGTATGTATGTAAGTACGTAAGTACGTACGTACGTATGTATGTATGTATGTATGTATGTATGTATGTATGTATGTATGTATGTATGTATGTATGTATGTATGTATGTATGTATGTATGTATGTATGTATGTATGCGCGTGTTAGCGTATTCTCGCATCTGTACAGTGTTTGCGGGACGCCTGTCAACTCGGATCGCGTCGTTGCCACATTCACCATACAACGGAGACGTCCTGTCTCGCCCACCTTAGATGTATTTTTATTGTACGCGGCAATGTCCGTTCTGGGTGGGCGCCTAGTGCACTACAGTGGTTTCTCAGTGGTGCATGGCGGAACAGCAAATGATTGATTAATCCGAAGTGCATGCTATTGATATGGTTGACCCACACGGGAAAGCAGTGCGGTGAAGGTTATCCTTTTAACCACCCAGTAACAGAAGACGAATAAATGAAGCAACGGATCACGCTGACTAAGATATAATTTATTCAGCCCGTGAATACCGTCGAACACTAAAGGAACGCGTACATCTTATTCCTCAGGTCACAATGACCCCGTACCTGCATGCCAAAGAGGACATTTTATAGCGACAGTATAGAAAGGTTGGACATGCCCGAGTTGAGTGAATATATTCTGTGGTGACCCAGGAGACCGTCTTACAATTATAACAAATACAGACAGTACACTTCATCCTCACGCCACTGTGTTGTATTACACTTCATCCTCATGCCACTGTTTTATATTACACTTCATCTTCACGCCACTGTTTTATATTATACAATTCATCTTCATGCCACTGTGTTATATTACACTTCATCCTCACGCCGCTGTGTTATATTACACTTCATCCTCACGCCACTGTGTTATATTACACTTCATCCTCACGCCACTGTGTTGTATTACACTTCATCCTCACGCCACTGTTTTATATTACATTTCATCTTCACGCCACTGTTTTATATTACACTTCATCTTCACGCCACTGTTTTATATTACACTTCATCCTCACGCCACTGTGTTATATTACACTTCATCCTCACGCCACTGTGTTATATTACACTTCATCCTCACGCCACTGTGATGTATTACACTTCATCCTCACGCCACTGTTTTATATTACATTTCATCCTCACGCCACTGTTTTATATTACACTTCATCTTCACGCCACTGTTTTATATTACACTTCATCCTCACGCCATTGTGTTATATTACACTTCATCCTCACGCCACTGTGTTATATTACACTTCATCCTCACGCCACTGTGTTATATTACACTTCATTATCACGCCACTGTGTTATATTACACTTCATCCTCACGCCACTGTGTTGTATTACACTTCATCCTCACGCCACTGTTTTATATTACACTTCATCCTCACGCCACTGTGTTATATTACACTTCATCCTCACGCCACTGTGTTATATTACACTTCATCCTCACGCCACTGTGTTGTATTACACTTCATCCTCACGCCACTGTTTTATGTTACACTTCATCCTCACGCCACTGTTTTATATTACACTTCATCTTCACGCCACTGTTTTATGTTACACTTCATCTTCACGCCACTGTTTTATATTATACACTTCATCTTCACGCCACTGTGTTATATTACACTTCATCCTCACGCCACTGTGTTATATTACACTTCATCCTCACGCCACTGTGTTATATTACACTTCATCCTCACGCCAATGTGTTATAATACACTTCATCCTCACGCCACTCTGTTATATTACACTTCATCCTCACGCCACTATGTTATATTACACTTCATCTTCACGCCACTCTGTTATATTACACTTTATCCTCACGCCACTGTGTTATATTACACTTCATCCTCACGCCACTGTGTTATAATACACTTCATCCTCACGCCACTGTGTTGTATTACACTTCATCCTCACGCCACTGTTTTATATTACACTTCATCCTCACGCCACTGTGTTATATTACACTTCATCCTCACGCCACTGTGTTGTATTACACTTCATCCTCACGCCACTGTTTTATATTACACTTCATCCTCACGCCACTGTTTTATATTACACTTCATCCTCACGCCACTGTTTTATATTACACTTCATCTTCACGCCACTGTGTTATATTACACTTCATCCTCACGCCACTGTGTTATATTACATTTCATCCTCACGCCACTGTGTTATATTACACTTCATCCTCACGCCACTGTGTTACATTACATGATTGTATTCATTTACCGTGTCATATGTTGTGGTTTTGTAAACATATAGAATAAAGCGTCATTTGAGGGACCCTCACATTTTATTTAAGCCTAGAACTTGACAACCAAGTTCGCGAAGATGTTTAAAAACAAAATGGACACCTATTTCAGAAGGCGGGTTAAGCATCTGGATGTATAATAATGTTGGACTCTCAATAAGCCAATGGCATCTTTGTCAACTTGCCATCTGGGTTTTGTGTTTGCTCTGGGTAGCAATCTTATTAAGTCTTGGTAAACGAACCCAAACCGACTTTCGTGAAAACTATCAAATTTTCAAAGATTTTGTGGGATATTTCAGTAAAATATAACATTCTCGAGAAAGGACCGCATATACTCATACACGCACGCACTCACGCACGCACGCACGCACGCACGCACGCACGCACGCACGCACGCACGCACGCACGCACGCACGCACGCACGCACACACACACACACACACACACACAAACTTCTTCACATGGGCATACCAGGTGTTTAGTTTGACAGCGACGTTATTGTCAAGACAAACTGGTTGTCGGTGGAAAAGGCGCCTGTGGGTGACAAGCTACATTGCTGTCAATTAGTCACGCTACGTTGCCGTCAGCCAGTCAAGCTACATTGCTGTCAATTAGTCACGCTACGTTGCCGTCAGCCAGTCAAGCTAGGCGACTAAGTGCTTAACCCATCCACCCCTGACTTGTCAAAATCAGTTACTCACAATGAGTGCACTAAAATGAGAAACAATATGCCTTAGTTTAGTCACTCGCACCGCACCCGGCTTTGACAGAGGGTTACATTGACACGGCAAAAGCTACTCAGGTTAAAAAAGTCTGCTTAAAAAAGTTGAGGTACTGTAGAATCATTGTCACATTGCTATTTCACTATCTACAATTTTATATTAAAATAAAAAAATACTTGGTATAAAGGCACCGCAAGCATAGCAAATGTTTGTTTAAAGAAATGTGCTTGTTGAATTTGGATTATATATATGATAAGAATGCGCATGTATCGGCGTGAATGTCATCATTATAAAAAAAACTAATAATTTGTATTACCCAAGGTGCTTTGTAAATATACCAACATTAAACAATTAAAAGTAGGAAAGGATACCCCTATCCAAAAACTGGAGGCACGATCCACACATTGCTAATGCAGTGAATGGTTAGCCAATTATTGAAAACAATCAACTGGGAAAAATCTCTCTCGAAAACATATTTTCTCTCCATTTGTTCGTGATAATCCAAGTGTGCCCTTGAGAAACCCACTCACATCTAATGTTTTATTTGATTCCTTTTTTTACATAAAAAGCCCCTAAACTCGTACCTGAAATCATGAGTTGCATAAACACAATAACATTCCAATGCCTCGGGACTGATAGCCGATGTGAATGTTCCCACGGACAATTGTTGAATGTTGAGTACATTGTGTTCTGTTGCGTGAAAAAGCAAGTTGAATAGACCACGTGATAGGTGACTCATTCGCTGCCTGCGTTATTCATTGGTGGAATATTGTACCACAATTGTAACGACCTATAGACGCAGGCGGGTCGTTATTCACCAGACCAGGAAGTTGGTGACGCCGTGGGTAAAATTACCTACCTCTATAATAAGAAATAAAGGACTACTTCATTTGCACTTGTATGTGACCTCGACGAATATAAACTGCCATCACTCATTCTATGTTCGCTCTATCCCAATGGCTCGCCCAGAAAGCTGTCACGACACATGCTGAAGAAACATTCCAGAAAGCCGCCCTTCCAGTCATCAATTCATCGTAGATGTTCCAATCCGACGACGACGACGACGACAATCACGATGATGAAGAAGAAGAAGATGATGATGATTATGATGAATGCGGATTGTGTGCATCGTCGATAAGGGCATCAATAAAATATATCTGATATCTAATAAGAGCATGCTATACGTGCAGAAACGACAAATTTGGACTTTCGATTAGCCGATGGCTTGCTTGTCCACTTGCCATATGGAGCGTGTAGATTTGTATGGAAATCTTGTTAAATCCATGTTAAAACATGGCATTGTTCATCATTAGTAAAAAACCGCTCACGCTCGGTCATTCGTTTGGTCGTCTTAATAAATCACCCAAATCCGATTTTGAATGGCTTGTTTTTAAGCTCATCAAAGAATGATCACGGCGGACGCGAAGTAGAATTCCCATTGATAACAGGACGCCTGCGACATACAACCAGCTAATGACTCTGTCAAACGCAGATAATATTGATCCAACCACATATCACAAACAACTGTAACAACTGTGTTGGTTTGTGGTGTGATTTTGCAGTTCTAAAAAAATCAAGGTTATTGTGTTTCTCCTTTTTCTTGCTGTATTTAGCAACACGTCAAGAGAGTCGCCCGTACTGTACTTGCGAGTACACAAACCCTGTAACTAACAAACTAACAACACGTCAAGAGAGTCGCCCGTACTGTACTTGCGAGTACACAAACCCTGTAACTAACAAACTAACGACCTCGTCTAAATGGTGTCGCAGGTAAACATTATACAATCCGGGGTCACCCACGGACTCTTGTTATATTCCATTGTGTTTGAATTTTCAAACATTGACACAATACATATCTATTTAAATACATTTTAAAATAACGAACTCATACTGGTGAAATGTTCGTTATGTTGTGACATAATCCAATGAATAAAATTTTCATGCAACACAACTATTGGTCTTACTCACTTCTATGTTTGTGCAACCATCGGTCGCCGTCGTCATATGTTGCACACAAGAAATAACTGCAGGTTGAAATGGAGTGGGCCGAAGTGATTATTAGGGAAAGCAACGTAAGTGTAAGTTTGATCGTGGAGACACAGGAGTACTAACCACCTACTGGACGTGCTGCTAGCCCAACTCCCTGCCTGGCAGCCCCACTCCCTGCCTGGCAGCCCCACTCCCTGCCTGGCAGCCCCACTCCCTGCCTGGCAGAAGAAGAACTGACGTCCCAGTACTCAATTTCCTGAAGAAGGCGAACGATGTTCGTCGAATCGTGGAAGTGATTGAAATCAATAGTCGTGTAGTAAGACAATAACCCATTGAACAAACAAATACGTTTGTTATATGCAAATAAATACGTTTGTTATATGCATAATGGGGCATTTCATCGGGCACGTATCACCAGCATGACAATATGGAACAAAGTCGAACGTATGCATCCATTTTAATACATTTCGCACTTACCTTACTAGGTTCGATTACAGCAACGTTACGCTTGCCGAGTTTCGTAGCAAATTTGCTGGCGACGGTCGACCCTGCAGTGCCGCCTCCGAGTACGAGCAGTTTGTAGCTGTCTGTCGGGCTAATCGCCCCTCTTTCCTCGGCGGCGGTGTCGTGCATCGTCCGGCAGAGTTGGACGGACGCAGCCATCACGCTACGTCCCAACCGCTCCCGGGCAGAGGTCCGTAGCACAGCAGTGGCCATATGCAACGTCATGGTTAACGACACTGTCGTTGGTTTGTCCTTACAGAAGTTCAACAGTCACTGTGGAGATTCTGGTCCGGTTGTTGCCACGTTCTGTGAATCGGTGCCCGCCTCGACGCCACGCGCGTCTTTAAGTACCGCTGTCCGACACGCGTCGGTGCAGAGCTGCCAACCACAAGAATTGGCGGTGTGTGATATTATTGATGCCGCAGCTCGAGGCGAAGCCCCGCCCAGCGCCGAAGGTGCTGTGGGGAGAGCACGAGAGGGGGCTGTGTGGAAAGCACGAGAGAGGGTTGTGGGGAGAGCACGAGAGGGGGCTGTGTGGAAAGCACGAGAGGGGGTTGTGGGGAGAGCACGAGAGGGGGCTGTGTGGAAAGCACGAGAGGGGGCTGTGGGGAGAGCATGAGAGGGGGCTGTGTGGAAAGAGGAGAGACGTCAGAGTTCCATCCAGGGAGAAACTGCCTCTGAAGTCCGTCCGTCCGTCTACTTGACAAAGTTGGAAGCGATGCGGAAATGGACAGATACCTTACGGAAGCGTTGACTGCTGGAAGTAAAGATACCTTACGGAAGCGACCCCACTGCTGGTAGTAAAGCTTTCTGAAAGCTTCCAGGATCGAAAACAGATGTTTTACAGTGTGCAATAAAAGTATAAATCTCAAATTGTGCTAATGCGTGAGATAGTAAGCCCTAGGCATGAGAACGTGACATTAGATAGAAATGCGTGAGACTCACCCCGAATGCGTGAGGGTTGGCAGGTATGCGGAAATGGACAGATACCTTACGGAAGCGCTGATTGGATGTTGTTTTCATGCAGAATGACCAATTGGCATGCGGGTGTGTGTGTGTGTATATATATATATATATATATATATATATTATATATATATATTGCTATAGGCTTGCTTTCCGGCCCGACCCCACTGCTGGAAGCCCTGGGCATGAGAGCGTGACATTAGATAGAAATGCGTGAGAGTTGGCAGGTATGTGGGTGGGTTTCGGCGGGTGTGCCCAGTGTTGCTGGGTGGATGTTGTCAACGTAACGTCGATCACTTGATGTAGTGCGTACGTCGGTACGTCGATCACTTGATGTAGTGCGTACGTCGGTACGTCGATCACTTGATGTAGTGCGTACGTCGGTACGTCGATCACTTGATGTAGTACGTACGTCGGTACGTCGATCACTTGATGTAGTACGTACGTCGGTACGTCGATCACTTCATGTAGTACGTACGTCGGTACGTCGATCACTTGATGTAGTACGTACGTCGGTACGTCAAGTCCACAAGCGGCAATGATTACCAGCAGTGCGGACTTTCCACGTTGTTCACTTTGTATGCCCACGCACTGACCACTCGCTGAGTCCAGCTGCCCGGACAGCAGCTGGCGTAATTGATCAACAGCGTCTGATTACAGTTAAATACGTTTTCTGTACGAATTTCTTTTGATAATTGGAACAGACGACAGGGTCGATGAGACCTCAATCATTCCTAAACAAAATCATCATACTGTAAATATGTTAGATTTCAAACAAATCGGACATATCCAACACAGTGGGATCACGAGTGTGTCGCCAGCCCGCCACTCACCAGCCGTCCGTCCGTCGTGATAACGCTGTTGTCTTTCGGAGAGATCCCGGCTACCGAAGTCTGCAGCCAGTCGCAGTTATTCGGCAGCACGGCCCCTGTCGGCTTGTGGGTCTGGTCGAAGTTTGCCAATCCGCCCCCAACCAGGGTGAACGCCGGTTAATAGTGGTGAGTCTAAAAGAATCACACAAATCGTCCGTCGACGTTCCGAAGTACACGAAGATAGTATTAGGCAAAACTAGTTTTTATTCGATTGACATATCCGGAAGAGCCGCAGTTTTTGCATTTTATTGTCAGCGATGTTCAAAGGCCAAGTAAAAGAAATTGATCATAGAGCACTGCTTCGTGCGACAGCGCTGGCGAGAGCAGACAACTTCCTGCGTAGAAAGACCAGTGAGGCGATCGAAATACAGGAGTGGTCTCAGCCATCAACATAGATGGGGTTTATAACCTTCCCGCGATTTTCTTGGACCTGCTGCCAACCACTAAATGGTCCCAAGACACTGGAGACCAGATCAGACTGTCGCTGATGAAAAGACTGAGAACAGGGGTAGAACTACCCACTAGTCCGCTAGTCCGTACACTAGTAAACCTGTCTATCAACTAGTCAGGCTGTCTAGTAAAAATCAGCGTGTTGCGTGGCGCCACCAACCATACAATTGACAAACCAATTCTTCACCAAGTGTGAGTCGACAGTGCAATGGCGCTTTTTACTGGTTGTTGTGTGACATAGAATTCTGAAACGACAGTTTTGTTTGGTTTAGCGTATCTGGTAGAGGGGTACGTCTAATGACTGCAATTGGCGGCCATTTTCAAATGCACGGTTTTCGAATACGGTTTACATCTACATAACTTACTTAGTCTACGTTTACGCACGATGCATCGTTACTTAACTAGGGCTGTGAAACCAGCAATAAAGCGCAAGGTGGGAAAGCGTGAACGGGACACGCTGCACGACCAACAGAAACGGCTGCGTGGCTACTTGAAGGTTTGGGAGCATGACCACACGTGGCTGTCCTGTGACAAGGACAAGGGTTTGATGTTCTGCACAGTGTGCAGGACACACAACGTCACTGGTGCTCGTGTCAAGAATGCATTCTTGACAGACACGGACAACTTTCGACCAGATTCTATATGCGCACAGGTCACCAGACATCGCTGCGTTTGAGCCTCAGGAGGCCATAGAGCTGTGGAGCGTTGGTGGAGCACGGAGGTCAGACGCTTACCCACTAATTTGTCCCACTTGGGCTAAGGCCCGACCGTGAGAGTGGCATTGACAGCAGTGACACTGACAGTAGTGCCTCCGACGCTGAGTGACACTGAATAACTGGCAGGCAGTGTAAACGCCAGGCCTGGATGACACAGTGTTTTTTTTGTGTTTTTAATAAAATTGTTGCGATTTAAATTTGTGTTATGTTTTGATAATAGGACTAGTAAACCTTTTGGCGGACTAGTAAACTTTTGTCTTTACTAGTCCTGCTGTCTAGTAAAATAAATGCTGAAGTTCTACCCCTGTCTGAGAGGGTCTTGAAAGTTGCGTCGAGCAAAACCTGTAACTCCGAATTAAGTGTAAACTTCCTTTAAAACTGATTTAGCCTATCGCGAATCCTGTTCACTGATGTCCAAATATGTGCTGTGTGAACAGTTTAAGAAACATCCGTAGTCGATTTAATAAACAAAATGCGTACATTTTTTCAAATCATCGAACAAATTGACTTTAGTCGTTATATCTGGTAAGGTTCAAAATAGTGGATATCCAAAATGGTAAACACTTTGCGGGTCAAGGCTGATCATGGGTGTGACTTCCATCCTCTCGCCGTTCACATGACAAAGTTACGCAATTTCTTCTTCTTCTTCTTCCGGGTACGAGTCAACCCTCTCTTCAAGGCTTATAGACTCGGTGTGTGTTCACACGTGCTAAAGTAATGTAAGAGAAAGTAATAAAATATTTGGAAGAAAGAGAAAAGATGATAGTGTGCGTGTAGAACTGCAATTTGAGGAGAGGAAAAGTTGATAGCGTGAAAAATGCAATATCAATTAATGTTGCAAGCTGGAGATCTTCTGTCTCAAAATCTCCAAACTTGGTGCTGTAGCTGCGTTGGCTGGCAGGTTATTCCAATTGGTTATTGTACGGGGTAACAAGCTATACTGGATGAATTGCTTAGTGATTACGGGGAGTTGAAAAACTTCAGAATGCGTGTGTCGGGAGGGTCTCACCAGGGGTATAAGTTGGGGGAAGAGGTCCAGGGCGACTATACTATGTAATGTCTTATAAAACATGACAAGGCGGATGTCGGTTCTCCTTTGTTGGAGACTACGCCAGTGCAAGTGTTTGATCATGGTGCTGACACTTGCTTCACGGTTGTAGTTGTTACAAACATACCGTGCTGCCCGTCTTTGGACCATCTCTATTTTGTTTTTGTACGTTTGTGTGTAGGGGTCCCATATGGCAGCGGCATATTCTAACTGGGGTCTAACTAAAGTGAAATAAGCACTGGTTTAAAAATTTTCCTGGCCAATTCTGAGATTTCTTCGTAGGAAACCCAAGGATGCATTTGCTTTCTTTGTGACATCATTTATGTGGTTATTCCAGGACAGTGTTTTATTTATGACCACACCAAGATATTTCGCGTTGTCCGCCTTTACGAGTATGTGGCCGTGAAGAGTGTATTATTTGTATTTGGGGTTACGGGATCTGGTTATGTGGAGTACACTACATTTCTGGGGATGGAACTCCATTTGCCGTGTTTCTTCCCACGTGGCCAACTTGTCTAGATCTTGTTGAAGGGCTGTCGCGTCAGTACCATTGGATATTGTCATGTAGATAATAGTGTCGTCAGCAAAGAGTAGGACAGTTGATTTGAGGTTATTAGGTAGGTCGTTTATATAGATAAGAAAAAGGATGGGGGCAATCACTGAACCTTGTGGGACTTCACTGATAACAGGAGCCCAGTCCGAATAAATACTTTCACATGCCACACGTTGCTTTTTATCCTTCAAAAAATTCTCAATCCAAGTGTTTACAGGGCCAGTGATACCGTATCTCTCAAGTTTCTGGATTAGTCTGTGGTGTGGTACTTTGTCAAACGGTTTGGCGAAATCCATAATGATTACATCAGTTTGCCTTCCGTCGCTTAGATTGGCCAGGATATCTTGTGTGAAGGCTAGCAACTGTGCATCGGTTGATCGCTTTTTTCGAAATCCATGCTGCTTGTCAAAGATGATATTGTTGGCTTCGAGGTGGTTTAGTAGGTGTTTTGAGATTATGTGTTCCATTAGTTTGCTGCACACACACGTGAGTGACACTGGGCGGTAATTTGATGGGCAATATCGTTCTTCTTTCTTGAAGATTGGTGCTATATTTGCTTGTTTCCAGTCGTCTGGTACCTCACCATTTTCAAGAGATTTAGAAAATATTATCTGTAGAATAGGAGCAATTGTTCTGGCTGTTTCTTTGAGGACTCTGGGGTGAAGCCTGTCTGGTCCCATGGCTTTGTTAAGGTTGAGATTTTCCAGGAGTTTTTGAATGCCTTCTGTGGTGATATTCAATTTGGAAATCGGGAGATACTATCGTATTGGGTCAGCTTCCTGTCGGGGTGTATTTAAGGGGCTCTCCTTGGTGAACACAGAGCTGAACTGAGCGTTTAGGATCCTGGCTTTGTCCAGGGGGGTGTCCTTCAAGATTCCATTTTCTTTAAGAGGTGCGATGCCCACTGAATCTGTTCGTCTGTGTTTGATGAAAGACCACAATTTCTTGTTGCTATTTATGTTGTGGTCATCCTGGTTTGGTGTGATTACTGATTCAGCATATGTCCAATAGGCTGTTCTGGTTTCTTTCCTAATAGTGCTTTTCAAGGTCTGTAATTTAGTTGTCAGAAGTTTGGATTTCTTTGATCCCTTCTTTTATCCCTTCTTTGTTTTCTTAAAAAGTCGATCCCTGGTTTTTATTAGTTTCTTCAATTTACCATTTATTCTCGGGGTCTATCATGGTTTGATGCATTCTTGTGGGGAATATGTGACTCTACTGCTTCATTCAGGGCTGCTTTAAGTTTGTTCCAAAACTCATTAGAGGTCAGGGTCTCTCGGTTGGTGTCAATATATTCTCGAGTCCTGTTGAGTTCCCTTTCTATTTTCTTTCCCTTTCTATACCCTCCCAGTTGGCTTTCCTATAGATGGGGAGTTTACGCCGGGTTTGGGTGTATTTCTTGGGGCTTATATCAATTTCAGTGAAAACGATATTGTGGTATGGATATTCCTGGTAAGTTGTCTGTCCTGTTGAGAAGCGTTGGGTTATTCATTACAAGAAGATCCAAGGTGTTGTCTCCCCTGGTGGGTTGGTCAATGACCTGGGTCAAGCCATGGTCGGCTAGGATTTTTTGTTAACTATTGACTGGCAGTTAACATTCAATAGTCGAAGAGGTTTCTGTTTACATTTTGACGCAGTGTGACATGATTTTGTGAGGGAAGACGAGGCTAACGGTGGCGCCGGTGATGAGTACCCGCTGCAGTCCGTGTTATCACACGACTCAGAAAGTTTACTAAAGCTGTTTTCAGAGGAAATAGAATATAAGTCACAGAGGGTTGTACTAAAATTTGGCATGGCACATTGGAGGCACTCCCACACGCAATTGCTAGAATTCATACATTCATATATAGTGCATCTCATGTTCTGGCAGTCGGTGTGATACCATTGTTGGCATTCTGAATTGTCACATCTAATTCCTTTTTGCTTCCATGTGACAGCCTTCCCACAAGTTCTTGCTTCCATGTGACAGCCTTCCCACAAGTTCTTGCTTCCATGTGACAGCCTTCCCACAAGTTCCACATGGACATTTCACCAAGGTTTAAATTCGTGAGTTCTCAGCGTTTCCATTTTCACTTCATCTAATGTTTAACCGACCAAATATTAACTAATTTAATAGTTTGTCTGATGATTTCACAAAACACGACATACAAAAGTAGCACAAACCAGCTAGCATGTTGCAGTGGATATTAGGTAGGTTTGATTAAAAACAAAAATCGAATTGAGGAGGAACCTTTAATATGAGTCTTACAGATGAATTGTACTTTCAACCAGGTCCTTGACGATGTTGCCCGCTAGCCACAGGGCTAGTATGTGGCCACGGTCAACACAGCGAGGCGCCGTCACTTTCTCGTCATGTTTACCACTGACTGTACGTTGTCAGGTAGTCACCCGTGTCGCCACTGTGCTAGCATCAATTAGTTTGTGCTCACACTGCGCGCTGTTAATTTTCTCTTGTGTCATCGCAGGATTTTAATTCTGGTTGCTTCGATATTACTGTTGTTGTGTTGCAGTACACTATATTTATTCAACAGGCACATTGCTGACTCACAGGAGGGCGCAAACGTCAAGTCCACGTTCTTTTCTGGCGGCCACCATTGCTGACTTACAGGAGGGCGCAATCATCAAGTCCACGGTCTTTTCTGACGGCCACCATTGCTGACTTACAGGAGGGCGCAATCATAAAGTCCACGGTCTTTTCTGGCGGCCACCATTGCTGACTTACAGGAGGGCGCAATCATCAAGTCCACGGTCTTTTCTGGCGGCCACCATTGTTGACTTACAGGAGGGCGCAATCATCAAGTCCACGGTCTTTTCTGGCGGCCACCATTGCTGACTTACAGGAGGGCGCAATCATCAAGTCCACGGTCTTATCTGACGGCCACCATTGCTGACTTACAGGAGGCCGCAATCATCAAGTCCACGGTCTTTTCTGGCGGCCACCATTGCTGACTTACAGGAGGGCGCAATCATCAAGTCCACGGTCTTATCTGACGGCCACCATTGCTGACTTACAGGAGGCCGCAATCATCAAGTCCACGGTCTTTTCTGACGGCCACCCTTGCTGACATACAGGAGGGCGCAATCATCAAGTCCACGGTCTTTTCTGACGGCCACCATTGCTGACTTACAGGAGGGCGCAATCATCAAGTCCACGGTCTTTTCTGGCGGCCACCATTTCTGACTTACAGGAGGGTGCAAACATCAAGTCCACGGTCTTTTCTGACGGCCACCATTGCTGACTTACAGGAGGCCGCAATCATCAAGTCCACGGTCTTTTCTGGCGGCCACCATTGCTGACTTACAGGAGGGCGCAATCATCAAGTCCACGGTCTTATCTGACGGCCACCATTGCTGACTTACAGGAGGCCGCAATCATCAAGTCCACGGTCTTTTCTGACGGCCACCCTTGCTGACATACAGGAGGGCGCAATCATCAAGTCCACGGTCTTTTCTGACGGCCACCATTGCTGACTTACAGGAGGGCGCAATCATCAAGTCCACGGTCTTTTCTGGCGGCCACCATTGTTGACTTACAGGAGGGCGCAATCATCAAGTCCACGGTCTTTTCTGGCGGCCACCATTGCTGACTTACAGGAGGGCGCAATCATCAAGTCCACGGTCTTATCTGACGGCCACCATTGCTGACTTACAGGAGGCCGCAATCATCAAGTCCACGGTCTTTTCTGACGGCCACCCTTGCTGACATACAGGAGGGCGCAATCATCAAGTCCACGTTCTTTTCTGACGGCCACCATTGCTGACTTACAGGAGGGCGCAATCATCAAGTCCACGGTCTTTTCTGGCGGCCACCATTTCTGACTTACAGGAGGGTGCAAACATCAAGTCCACGGTCTTTTCTGGCGGCCACCATTGCTGACTTACAGGAGGGCGCAATCATCAAGTCCACGGTCTTTTCTGGCGGCCACCATTGCTGACTTACAGGAGGGTGCAATCATCAAGTCCACGGTCTTTTCTGGCGGCCACCATTGCTGACTTACAGGAGGGCGCAAACATCAAGTCCACGGTCTTTTCTGGCGGCCATAATTGCTCAACGACGCGGTACATGTAATGTTATTATTAGCGAAACAACCCAATAAATGGACAACGGAATGAAGCCACGGGCCAAGGTGACTAAGAGAGACATTCAGCTTGTGAATGCCGTTAAACACTGACATCACGCATACATCTTATTGTTTTCTGCTGTCAAAGAAGGTAGGTAGGTACGTAAAGTCATTCCCCAGGCATTACGCCTTTGGAAGCCATGAAGGCTTATATGGCCAGTGCTTAAACCTGGTTTCTGTAGTGCGAAGCAACTTAGAGTGCAGTTATACTGACTCTCTTGGACGGGACACTAGTCCATCGAAGGTACCTTCCAAACAGTGTTTGTACTCATTTGGCACGGTATTTCCCAGTGAATTATCGGTTTTGTGCACAGCGTCTGCAGGTCATCTTTCAGTGAGAATTACCTCGCTGTACCATGTTTCCGCCATGTTTTATTCCGTCGTTTTCTTCGGTTATGTAGCTATGCGTTGTGTTTTAATTGAAGTATAAAACAAAATGTGACAAGATAGAACTTCAAATGTTATTTAGGACTAGAACTCCACAAACAGCCCGTCTATTTGATTTTGATTTAGGCATTGTTTGAACCCAGTCGTTCGGTCTTTCGAGCTCTTTCCGGGGATACATTATGCATAATGGTGCATTTCGTCGGACACATAACATTAGCATGATAATAATTAACGAAGTATGTCGTAGATATCCTTTTTAATACATTTCGCACTTACCTCGCTCGGCTCGACGACTGCAAGATGCCGCTTGCCGAGTTTCGAAGCAAATTTGCTGGCAACGGCCGACCCGGCAGTGCCACCTCCGAGTATGAGCAGCTTGTAGCTGTCCGTCGTGCCCCTGGTCCCTTCCGCTCGGACGGCGGTGTCATGGGTCGTCGGGCGGAGTTGGAAGGATGCAGCCACTTGCCTCCGTCCCAACCGCAGCCGGCCCGACGACAGCAGCAGAGCAGTGGTCATAGGCAACGTCATGGTAAATAGTGACTCAATAGGCATCTGTTGTTGTGCGAGCTTTTACGTGACGAGTTTCTAGCGTTTTCAACGTGACTTTTCTTTACGTGACACCACAAACAACAGCTCTTTGAGGGTTTCAACGAATGCTGCATACGACAATAGTTTTCCAATTTTCCGTTGCAAGTTGCCTTTGCATTGTTTCCCTAAATAATCCCTTCATTGTGGATTATTCACTAGATTCGGAGGTAGTGCATTTTCTTTACAATCCCGCGTTTACCTGATGATATTACATTAAAGTTCTGGCATCCGTCTTGTTTTGTTGACATCAATCCAGGCATATTATCCTGTGTGTGGTTTCCGCGTTCGTACTTACAGGGGAACTATTTTGGATGAAGAGTCGTATTCATTGTTTATGCGGGTGTTCGAATGTCCGCAATTTCATGTACGACCCCCACCCCGGGCCGCCATATATGTTTCCATCATGGCCACCGATGACGCCGTTGCTAGGCGACTAGAAATGTTGTGACGTACATGCATTCGTCGACGCCGCTTACGTGTCTGTAAAATAATATTCCTTTGATTTTACAAATGATCTAATCCGCGCAATTTACACCAGGCTGTTGCAATGACTAAATAAAAAAAATATTAAATAAATCGATAAAATCCTTGATGTTCTAGTATTGGCGAGCCGAGACGCCTATCATGTGAAATGTCCGAGGAACTGTTCACGCCATAGATAGTTTTACCAATGACGTCCAACATAGTTCTTAACGGTGGACCAGCGACCAATATTATCTTTGTTGATCTTGCTTTAAGAACTTCAAGTCATCAACTATATATATGAATATATATATATATATATATATATATATATATATATATATATATATATATATATATATATATATATATATATATATATATATATATATATATATATATATATATATATATATATATATATATATATATATATATATATATATATATATATATATATATATATATATATATATATATATATATATATCTGTCTGCCTGTCTGTCTGTCTGTCTGTCTGGTTTTCCCTGTATGTATGTACATATGCGTGTATGTATGTACGTATATATGTATGTATGTATGTATGTATGTATGTATGTATGTATGTATGTATGTATGTATGTATGTATGTATGTATGCATATATGCATGCATCCATGCCTGCCTGCCTGTCTATCCATCCTCTGACCTGTTGGAACTGACATAAATCTCCTTCCCTCTCTTTCTCTATCTATCTATCTATCTATCTATCTATCTATCTATCTATCTATCTATCTATCTATCTATCTATCTATCTATCTATCTATCTATCTATCTATCTATCTATCTATCTATCTATCTATCTATCTATCTATCTCTCTCTCTCTCCCCCTCTCCCTCTCCCTCTACCACTCCCTCTCTCCCTCCTTCCCTCCCTCCCTCATTCGGCACACTGTAAGTCACAACCGCAAGTCATCGGCCTGTGCTAGGTCATGTCGTGTTAGTGTGGCTTGGAAAAACGGTTATGTTCAACAACAACGACAATAGTTTTCCAATTTTCCGTTGCAAGTTGCCTTTGCATTGTTTCCATAAATAATCCCTTCATTGCGGTGGTAAAAAGAAACTGCAGTTTCTTTACAATCCCGCTTTTACCTGATGATATTACATTAAAGCTCTGGCATCCGTCTTGTTTTGTTGACATCAATCCAAATAGAATCACCATCCTTCAAATACTGCATTTTATTATAATATATATATAATACATTGACGAGTGGAAACAAAGCTGTGATCTGACCAGAGCAGTTACTTAAGCCTAAGTAACATCAAAATACGAAATGTTATCATTGTGATATGCCCCCTTAAACAGTTACCAAAGGTAACATCGAAATACGAAATGACATCATGGATGCGGGAAATCTATTAACGTTTTCCGGGGATGACGAACAAAACCGCGGTCATCTCGAAAAGTGTTGGTTACATATTTGTTCGACCCAGAAATGTGTCTTCCCGCATCCAACTCAGCTCTTAGGGGATGCACATATACAACAGACGGTGACGTCAGATTGACAGAAGGAATGAGGACGTGTCAGTGAGTGCAACACCTCGCGTTGGCGACGGATCGATACACTCACTCACTCACTCACTCACTCACTCACTCACTCACTCACTCACTCACTCACTCACTCACTCACTCACTCACTCACTCACTCACTCACTCACTCACTCACTCACTCACTCACTCACTCACTCACTCGCTCACTCGCTCACTCACACAATCACTCTTTCACACAATCACTCACTCGCTCACTCGCTCACTCACACAATCACTCTTTCACACAATCACTCACTCGCTCACTCACTCACTCGCTCACGCACTCACTCACTCACTCACTCCCTCGCTCGCTCGCTCGCTCGCTCGCTCGCTCACTCACTCACTCACTCGCTCACTGACATATTCGTTCCCTCCTTTCTTTCTTTCTTTCTTTGCTTTCTCTGTCCCGCTTCCGTCTTCCCTTAGCTTACGGAATATTAACACAATATGATAACATTCTCTACACCGGTCAAGGGAAGACGACGGTATGACTTACAAATCACGCACGTAAACATAGATATCAACTCCGACCTGCGCGGCGTCTACTCGCCAGCAAGACAATGCATGGAACGTACACCAATCCAGTACGACTACAAAACATACATTACTCGGTTGTGGGATACAGCTATGACGTCATGTCGTACCACAAGCTGCCTCACCAAGTTGATCAACATAAAGT
Organism: Lamellibrachia columna; assembly: GCA_963662155.1. NCBI lineage: Eukaryota > Metazoa > Annelida > Polychaeta > Sabellida > Siboglinidae > Lamellibrachia > Lamellibrachia columna. Next base: position 51,738,158 of record OY759264.1, read on the forward strand.
ACTTTATATGACAGCCAATGTTTATCTACAGCGAACCAATGTTAACAAACACTCGCCAAGGGCTAGAGTACATAATTTAAGTAGTATGCTATTTACATTTTTGTAAGTGTGCACTCCCACAATATTGAGCGACAAAATGAACACGTTTGTGATGACCACGTAAGTTACATATGGTGAAATATGTTAGTGTTCATGTGGCTCAGAACATTTGGTCCGAAACACAAGTCCTCTACGTTGAAAGATCCACTGGAATAAATCGTCTTATAATGATTCCAATTCGAAATGTCATTGGCAATGACTGCTATGGACCAGTTCTGCTTTTGTGTAAGTTACTCACAACACGTTTTCCTTCATTACGTTGCCCGGTATTGTGGAAATGCACACGTTAGTACTTGTATATTGTGGATTAGAGTTTTCGTTGAAATTCAGATACTACAAGCTCCTGCATACATGTTCCTCCCACTATTCACATTACGACTGACAGAAGTCCGCCGTGGCACTGCAAACTGTTCGCGCCGGCTCCATACATTCGTATCCGGTTCACTGCTTAATTTGTCTTCCGGTTTTTGCATGATGATATCCCATCGAGCACAGGGAACCGGAAGTTGTGGCCGCCATGTGTAACATCTCACGTAGGCATTGTTGAAGATTGTTACCGAGTGAAGATCAGTCTTTCAACCATAAGTGGAACACTCTGCGTATCTTGTTTGGACCGTTCCAATAGCCCCTGAAAAAACGTCACAGTGAACGTTTGACCACACGTGGAATAGTTTCAATACGTCATACATTTTTTTATTAAGCACAATTTGCAGAAATATACTTGTCTATATGATCAGCATTAAATCATTGAGCAGACACTGATTAAGACGGTCTAAATTACTAAATTAACGTTGTGTTAGCACATCACTGATTAAATCTAAAATGAGTTGTGATGTTGCAGCGAGACGATGTGTGGAATATGACAGAAATAAGGCGCAAATTGTCATTAGGAGTAATCCGCCAGGGATTGAAACCAGGCTGAAGTTTGGTTGTCTCAGTGTATGTGTCTTGTACATCGTAGACAAAGACGATGATTATTTTCGTGAATCTAGAAAGATCAACGCCGTAGCCACAGACTGTAAACCTAATCCTGGTTCTCGAGATGCTGAGCGCGGAAACAAGTTCGACTGTTAATTCAAGTTTATTTCCATTTCATTTGCTTCTTTATTATTCTTCTGCTGTGTCCAAATGTCGTATAAATGAGTACCTACTACCTGGCAATACAGGCAGTGGTCGATATGTGAACAAATAGTCTTCGCGCAGTAACTGAAGCGTGGCTGGTGGCTTCCCAGAGAAGTTGAAATGGCCTTGTAGTGAACATGAGGTGAAGTGTAAACACTTTGAGCAGTCCTAAGGAGTGGATGCCTTGCTATATACAAGAACTTACCTTTCTTTCAAAAATTAAACAAACGTGGATTGTGTATCACATACATGAACACGCGTGAACACACGTGTTACTAAAGCACGTATACAGGACACCTCCTGAAATAAGCCTGCGTGAAAGAGTAAATGATGCGTGTAGGAGAGACTCACCTGAGAAGCATGTACCAGTACAGAATTGGCATGGCGTAGACCTTGAGGAGGTAGGCGCTGCGCCGCGGCACGGCCTGGTTGAACGGGAACGTCTCCATCACCTTGCCATCGTAGCCGAACTCGGCCATGATACAGAACCCCTTCTTCGTGACCAATGGACAAGACGTGTAGCCGTTGTACTGCAAACACAATAATGTGTGTGGTGGAGTTGGTGGATATGGTGAGGGGGTGGTGGTGGTGGTGGTGGTGGTGGTGGTGGTGGTGGTGGTGGTGGTGGTGGTGGTGGTGGTGGTGGTAGTGGTGATGATGGTAATGATTATGATGATGTTGGTGGTGGTGGTGGTGGTAGTGCTGATGGAGTTGGTGGTGGTGGTGATTATGGTTGTGATGGTGGTTGAGGGGGTGGAATTGTTGTTGTTGTTGGTGGTGGTGGTGGTGGTGGCGGTGGTGGTGGCTGTGGTGGAGATGGTGGTGGTGGTGGAGTTGGTGGTGATGATGATGATGCTGGTGGTGGTGATGGTGGTGGTGGTGGTGGTGGTGGTGGTGGTGGTGGTGGTGGTGGTGGTGGTGGTGGTGGTGGTGGTGGTGGTGGTGGTGGTGGTGGTGGTGGTGGTGGTGGTGGTGGTGGTGGTGGTGGTGGTGGTGGTGGTGGTGGTGTTTTTGTATCGTGATGTGTGTACACTTGTCGTTGTAACGATATCACCGCAGTCATCTCTACCATATTTTTCACCATCACCATATTAGTCTAGTCATGATCACCACTACCATCGCCGCCACCACCACCACTTCCATCGTCATAACCACATCTACCATCGCCGTCACCACAAGTACTTTCGCTACCACGATCATCGCCACCGCCACCACCACCACCACCACCACCACCACCACCACCACCACCACCACCACCACCGCCTCCGCCACCGCCACCGCCACCGCCACCGACACCGACACCGCCACCGCCACCACCACCACCACCATCACCACCACCTGTACCATATTCGTTGTGGCTAGTACTGGTTACCATTGTCATTACTGTCAGTGCCGCAGCCGTCTCTACTATACCATAAGACTATAGTGCATATTAGATTGGTATGATTGTTAGATTTGCATGATTGTTAGATTGGTATGATTGTTAGATTTGCATGATTGTTAGATTTGTGTGATAGTTAGAATTGTATGATTGATTACAACAACAGTATAGGCTAACAAATAAAACAGTGTAGTGCGGTTAATAGTGCGGCTACAGTTTACATTGAAATACATAACATTTAGTTTGACAACAGCTTCTACATTCGCATACAATCGCTTACCTTGTGTGACGGTGACTCCCCGGTCATGACTTCATTGAGGTTCTTAGATAGAATGTTGCACTGACCGCCTGGAGAAAAAAAATACACAGAACGTGTTATTAATATGAAAAAGTATAATTAAAGACATACAATCAATGCTTTGAATTTGAATTACTGACAGACTGTTAACAGGAGGATTTTTGCTGAACGTTTTGACAACGGTGTAAGCACACGCAGAAAACATAAAATGCTGTCAATATATTTTTTCTTTCTTAATTGAATTGAATCGGTGTTTATTCAACATTTCTGTATCATAGAAAGGATTACAATATGCATACAACTAAATATACAATGAAATGTCGCGAAGTGTTGTATGGTAAAACCTCTATATAGGTTACTCAGTGCCTAGTATTGCAGCACGTAATAACACGGCGACTCGCCAAGTCGCGAAGTGTTGTATGGTAAAACCTCTATATAGGTTACTCAGTGCCTAGTATTGCAGCACGTAATAACACGGCGACTCGCCAAGTCGCGAAGTGTTGTATGGTAAAACCTCTATATAGGTTACTCAGTGCCTAGTATTGCAGCACGTAATAACACGGCGACTCGCCAAGTCGCGAAGTGTTGTATGGTAAAACCTCTATATAGTTTACTCAGTGCCTAGTATTGCAGCACGTAATAACACGGCGACTCGCCAAGTCGCGAAGTGTTGTATGGTAAAACCTCTATATAGGTTACTCAGTGCCTAGTATTGCAGCACGTAATAACACGGCGACTCGCCAAGTCGCGAAGTGTTGTATGGTAAAACCTCTATATAGGTTACTCAGTGCCTAGTATTGCAGCACGTAATAACACGGCGACTCGCCAAGTCGCGAAGTGTTGTATGGTAAAACCTCTATATAGGTTACTCAGTGCCTAGTATTGCAGCACGTAATAACACGGCGACTCACCAAGTCACGAGCCTGTTCCGTCGCATAGCAACCTCTCACTTTCTACTGAGAGGTTTGTGTTCTAATCTTATATAAAGTGCACAACCATAGTTGTCGTCATTAAATAAATAATATAATTGTACTGTAATCAACTAGCACATATAAACTATAATAACATTATTAATGATAACTGGTTGTTGTACAATTATATAATATTATGACAACAGCTTTGAGCTAAGGTTGGTCGCACAATTTAGGATTCATACTTTCGTAATTATATTCATACAACACAGAATTCATGTCATATTTGTGTTTCTGCTCAGAACAAATATTCTCGCCATTTAGTGTGAATGGGAATGGAGTAGTTCAAAAGGTGTCTTTACATATCACGCGAATGTGTCGCCTCGCCCGCTACTGTATGTTAGCAAGCGCGATGTGTTAATCGCGTCAGTAGATCCAACGTAATAAGCCGTTGTTTGTGCGTTAGATTGGTCGTGCAAATGGGAGCTTTGTGTGCAAGCCGTTTTAATGGTTCCATGTATATCGAGTCTTAACACATTTTGGTTCGGCTTAGCCAAATATGCGTCAACACTATGAGTTGTAGCCTGTTTCAGTCAATGGTGTCCTCTTGCGAGGTAGTTGGCAGAACTGACTGCGTCGTGTCAAGGACACGTCTGTCGTGATTTGTGCGGTTGAGAGTCTCAAGTCTCAAGTCTCAAGTGGTTATACTCCAAACAGCCCAAACTTGGGCTAACGCAGGAGTTTGTGGTGGACTGTGCGCATGCGCTGTGGGTGGTACATTCGACTAAAGGACTAGTATCTTTAATATTGCTGAAAGGGTTTTTATCTGATAGTTTTATTTATTTTATGTATAGGATGTTAAACGAAAACTTTTAGTAGGTTGGTTATGTGTATGGATACTGTCGCTGCCTTGCCACATGCACACATAGACAGTCTCCATACCCACACCATGGATAAGTTTACGCTGAGCACTGTGTTTTAAAGACAGTTTAGGTGAGGAGGTGTGGTGAAAGGGAGTTCCATAATAGCTTCTTGAAATGATTTTGGGTTTTTTATGTTGGTAATTTTTGGTGGAATCATATTCCATATGCGAATGGCTCGGGGATAAAATGAAAAGACCATTGTGTTTATACGACACCTGGGGGCTACGTATTGTCCACGGGTTCGAGAGCGGGTTAGTAGGCCGGGGGGGGGGGGTGATTTCAATAATGTTATTTAGAATTTTGTAGAAGATTGTGGCTTGTTTAATGTCTTCGTTCGAGGGTTGGCCATCCAAGGGTAGTAATTAGATATGCTGGATTTGTGTTCTGTCTGTAATCATTTTTAACCAATCTGGCAGCAGAGTGTTGTACTCTTTCAAGGCTTTTAACTTGTGAAAAGGTGTGATGATTCCATATGGGTGAAGAGTACTCGAGTTTTGGCCGGATTAGCATGTTGTAGGCTGTTTGTTTAACTTCGGATTTACATGGGCCAAGAGTTCGTATAATCATGCCTAAAACTTTCGAAGATTTTAAAGTTATGTCAGTGACGTGATTTGTGCAGGTTAATTTGGAGTCCAATTTTACTCCGAGATATAAGTGGCTGGACACAGTGGATAATAGCTGACCAAAAAGCGAATACTTTTGTGGACTGGGTTTAGTTTTGTTTGTTATTGGAAGGTGGACGCATTTAGATACATTAAATTCCATTTGCCACTTGTCTGACCATGTTTGGAGTTGGTTTAGGTCAGTTTGGAGAATTTCGTGGTCGGTTTTGGAAGATATTTTACGATATATAGTACTGTTATCTGCAAAAAGGCGTATAGAAGATTTGATGTTCCCATCTATGTCATTTATGTAGAGTAAGAGTTAAACATTTACCCCTGTGTACGATCCCTTACTTCCTCTGACGTAGACCCCCATGTAGAGGGACCAAAGGATTTTAGTGTCTCTTCCAAAAGACACAGGCGGTGAACGAAGTTGCCTAAACTTGGAACCGGCAGCACGGTGGACTCAAACCATGGTCCTCTCGATTGACAGTCCCAGACGGTGGACTCAAACCATGGTCCTCTCGATTGACAGTCCAACACGGTGGACTCGAACAATGGTCCTCTCGATTGACACTCCAACACGTTGGACTCAAACCATGGTCCTCTCGATTGACAGTCCAACACGGTGGACTCGAACCATGGCCCTCTCGGTTGACAGTCCAACACGGTGGACTCGAACAATGGTCCTCTCGATTGACACTCCAACACGGTGGACTCGAACCATGGCCCTCTCGGTTGGCAGTCCAACACGGTGGACTCAAACCATGGTCCTCTCGATTGACAGTCCAACACGGTGGACTCGAACCATGTTCCTTTCGATTGACACTCCAACGGTCAAACCGCCGAGCCACTGCGCTACCCCTGTCCGTCAACAAGTCACTTACTTATGGCGGCCGCCGTTTTCGACGTCGGTAGGTTGGAACAGTCTCCCAGGGAGAAGATGTTGGGATAGCGCACGTGCTGACACGTCTCCTTGTCGACGTCAACGTATCCCGACTTGTCCGACACCTCGCTGTCCCACAAGACACTGGGCGCGGAACATGGCGGAGCCACGTGCAACATCTCGTACTGAAAGAACAAATCGTAATCCGTCAGTTTCAAATGTTAACTCTGGCATATGAGAGTATACATTTCGTACTGAAACAAATCTCTATGCGACTGTTTGAATGCTACAAAACTCATGCTACAAAAGATCCTAGCTTTCGTGAATAAGTTTCTAACATGTTTCTAAAGATCAAGAATCAAGAAACAGTTACAAGGAAGAACAGCAGCTGGATACGCCATACTCTAAGGAAGCCAACTCAACACATCAAAAGAGAGGCGCTAACACCAAACCCTCGGGGAAAGGGAAATGCCGAGAAACACTTGGCGCAGAGAAATGGAAAGAGAGAGGACAAAAACAACATGGGAGTTGGAAGAACTGGAAACGCCCAAAACCGAGTCTGTTGGAAATTCGTCGTTAATAGCCTTAATTAAGTCAAGTAAATTCAGTATTCATCATACTGCATTTAGCAATGACCTACTGTATTCAGCAGTGACCTACTGTGTTTAGCAGTGACCTACCTCGTATGTTTCTGTTACGCCGTTTGTGCCCAGGACTTCGAAGACAGCTTCCTTCGTTTCGTGCTTTACTTCAACCAGGTTCCGCTTTAGATTCAGCTTAATGTCTCTGGAATTCGATACCAAATTTATCATAGCGACATTGGTAACACAGTACACGAAATCAGAGCTATAATTATAAATGCATCATCCATTCTTGAAAAAAATGTTGACAAAGAATTAAAGAATTTGTGTTCACAATAACTTGTAGCTGACATTCATCGTTTCGAATTTGCCAATATTGGCCACTTGCGACATCAACAGTCAGTCCAATTTAATAATCGTGATACATTTACCATATATCTCAGTCAACCTATATTGCTATTGCATCGCCGCCACCACCATCACTACAATTGTGTCACCACCACCACCACTACCATCGCCGCCACTACTACCATCGCCATTACCAACACCACTACCATCCCCGCCGCCACCACCACTACCAACACCACTAAAATCTATGTCACCACCACTATTACCAACACCACTACCATCCCCTTCACCACCACCACTACCATCCCATCCCCATCACCACCTCCACTACCATCGCCATCACCACCACCACAACCATCCCCATCACCACCACCACTACCATCCCCATCACCACCACTACTACCATCGCCATCACCACCACCACTACCATCCCCATCACCACCACCACTACCATCCCCATCACCACCACCACTACCACCATCCCCATCGCCATCACCACCACCACTGCCATCGCCGTCACCACTACCATTACCATCCACATCACCACCACCACTACCAACCCTATCACCACCAACACTATCATCGCCATCGCCACCACCACTACCATCCCCATCCCCATTACCACCACCATTACCATCGCCATCACCACCACCACTACCATACCTATCATCACCACCACTACCATCCCCATCACCACCACTTCTACCATCGCCATCACCACCATTACTACCATCCCCATCACCACCACCACTACCATCGCTATCAACACCACCACTACCATCACCACCACCACTACCATCCCCAACGCCATCACCACCATCACTACCATCGCCATCACCACCACCACCACTACCATCCCCACCACTACTACCACTACCATCCCCATCCCCACCACCACCATCACTACCATCCCCATCCCAAACCCCATCCCCACAACAACTACCATCTCCATCACCACCACCACTACCATCCTATCACCAGCATCGCTATCATCGCCATCACCACCACCACAACCATCCCCATCCCCATCACCACCACCACTACCATCGCCATCACCACCACCACTATCATCGCCATCACTACCACAACTACCATCCTCATCACCACCACCATTACCATCCCTATCACCACCACCACTACCATCCCCATCCCCATCCTTATCACCACCACAACTACCATCGCCATCACCACCACCACTACCATTGCCATCACCACCACCACTACCATCCCTACCACCACCACTACTATCATCGCCATCACCACCACCACTACCATCTCCATCCCCATCACCACCACCACTACCATCCCCATCACCACCACAACTACCATCCCCATCACCACCATCACTACCATCCCTATCACCAACATCGCTATCATCGCCATAACCACCACCACAACCATCCCCATCCCCATCACCACCACAACTACCATACCTATCATCACCACCACTACCATCCCCATCACCTCCACTTCTGCCATCGCCATCACCACCATTACTACCATCCCCATCACCACCACGACTACCATCGCTATCAACACCACCACTACCATCACCACCGCTACTACCATCCCCATCGCCATCACCACCATCACTACCATTGCCATCACCACCACCACTACCATCCCCATCACTACTACCACTACCATCCCCATCCCCATCCCCATCACCACCACCACTACCACTACCATCCCCATCCCAATCCCCATCCCCACCACAACTACCATCTCCGTCACCACCACCACTACCATCCCTATCACCAACATCGCTATCATCGCCATCACTACCACCACAACCATCCCCATCCCCATCACCACCACCACTACCATCGCCATCACCACTACCACTATCATCGCCATCACCACCACCACTACCATCCCCATCACCACCACCACTACCATCCCCATCACCACCACCACTACCATCCCCATCCCCATCCCCATCACCACCACAACTACCATCGCCATCACCACCACCACTACCATTGCCATCACCACCACCACTACCATCCCTATCACCACTACCACTATCATCGCCATCTCCACCACAACTACCATCCCCATCACCACCACCACTACTATCCCTATCACCAACATCGTTATCATCGCCATCACCACCACCACAACCATCCCCATCCCTATCACCACCACCACTACCATCACCATCACCACCACCACTATCATCGCCATCACCACCACCAATACCATCCCCATCACCACCACCACTACCATCCCCATCACCACCACCACTACCATCCCCATCCCCATCCCTGTCACCACCACAACTACCATCGCCATCACCACCACCACTGCCATTGCCATCACCACCACCACTACCATCCCTATCACCACCACCACCACCACTACCATCCCCATCACCACCTTTATGGCTTTGTTATTAGCTCTTATTAATTGTCGACAACATTTTCTCACACGTTTTAACTGGTACTAATAATTTGAAATAGCACAAAGGTCACTTTTATAACGCAGGCTCTCTGTCTACTGATGAAGACGGACACCTCAGATTTTCGGTCAGCGTTAGCGGCCAGACAGGTAATACTAGTTCAGCCTAAAACACCACCACTAATAAACACATAATATTATTGTGATATCAGCATTCGTTATTAGTTATTATTCGTTATTAGTGCCCACACGGGTCCTATTGAATATGTATGAGACACATCCTGTCATTTACGAGTAGAATCGCCATTACGTTTTCGCACAAGTACTCACGCACGTACGCACGTACGCACGTACGCACGTACGCACGTACGCACGTACGCACGTACGCACGTACGCACGTACGCACGTACGCACGTACGCACGTACGCACGTACGCACATACGCACACATGCACACAAACCACGCTCAAGCACGAACGCACCCAGGTGCACTCACCGTTCTAGGATCTGGTCGTGTAATGTCTGCGCGTATTTTGGAACGCCGAAGACGACTCCGAGGGACGTGTTGTAGATCATCGTCGCTTTGTCTCTCTTTCCCACCTGTGGATCAGAGACATGCGAACATCAGGTTTAGACTAGCTAAAATGCACATCCTCCAGAATTTCAGAAGGGATAACTTTGTAGTTCGTGTTTACCAAATTCCAGGATACATATCATTATCAAAGAAATATCCATTTATGCCTTGGTAATTGGTGCTGCCAGGCAATATCTCTCGAAATTCCTACGTAATGCTGGCACACGCCTTGTCCTTGTATTACGTAACTGTGGACAACCGAAGAAAAGACGCAAGACGTTGTTAACAAGTGTACGTAATTGTTCGTGTAGCATTGTTGACAGTTGCACGTAATAACTAGATGAACCCCTGAAAGTTTGGCGCCCGAGATACAAAACGTCTAGGAGGGGTAGCGTAACATACGAACACATACAAACATACAAACACATGCAAACATACAAACATACAAACACATACAAACACATACAAATACATACAAACACATACAAACATACAAACACATACAAACATACAATCACATACAAACATACAAACACATACAAACATACATACAAACATACTCACGGTGGATTGCCTTAGCCCGAATAAACAACATTCTGCACTGTTCCGCAGACGCATACAATATTTTATGCGGTAAAAGGGCTTTGTGCATGATGTAAAAGCCCACGTACTGTGTATGCTGTAAAAGCTAACGTACCCGTCGAAAATAATCTTCAGCCAGGTACATGATCTTCTGCGGTGCGCCTGCGCACTTGATCGGTGTGTTCGGGAAGGTAAAGATGGCGTTCCCCTCCTTGAAGGCTTTCATGGCGGCGAACGTCTTCTCTACGTATTTCGGGTGATAATTGGAACAGACGGCCGGGTCATGTTCCAACGCCTCAAGGAGACCCTTTACCTGCGGCAAGTATATTTTTGGAGCTGAAATATGGACTTCAAACAAAGTCAATACGACAAGACCTTGCTGCAGGTTGTAGAAAAGCGAACCGTGAAAGTTTACACCATAGCGGAGACACGAGTTGTATTAAAGACAAATTGCAATGAGGCTAAAAGAACTATTCAGTGAAATAAACAGAAGATATTAAAGTTTCCTCCATTTACTGTGTTGTGTTATTTATTCTCGGCAGCAACTCCCGAAGATTCTCTTACCAGAAAGTAGTTGGCCTGCATCCCCAGCGCGATCACTAAATACTCGTATTTCACCTGAAACAAATATAGCGGTAATGATACACCCATCGTGATACGTTATTGTATCATTCACCATTTATGTTCGAGTTTATGTTACACTCATAAAATGTCACAAGGTGCCATGGTAGTGACGGTGATGTTGGTCTTGTTGCTGGTGGTAATGGTAATGGTAATGGTAATTGTAATGGTAATGGTAATGGAAACGGTAACGGCGGTTGTAGTGGTTGCAGTAGTGTCGTTTTCGTTGTCGTCTGACTCGACGGCCCGCCACTCACCAGCCGTCCGTCCGTTGTGCCGACGGTGTTGTCGTTCGGACTGATCTCGGCTACGGACGTCTGCAGCCATTCGCAGTTCTTCGGCAACACGTCACCCGTCGGTTTGTGGGTCTGGTCGAGGTCTTTCAGTCCGCTGCCGACCAGTGTGAACATCGGCTGGTAGTAGTGAGTCTACAAAATCACACCAGGTAAACGATCTGTCGCACAAAAATTATTAGTAACAAGTATTAAGCCTGGCATTCAAGCTACGACCTAGGCATCGTCCGCCGCCTCATGCTACGTAGGGGCAGCGGACGAGAGTCTTAAAACATAGGCGACGATTCTGCCCTTCAGATACACTTCTGGGTCGGAACTAAATAACTTAAGATTTAAAAGTTGACATGCACTAACTGTTTCACATTATGAGTACGTTTTTCGTAACTAGTAGGCGATATTTTTTTTAATCAACCCGCGCGCTGGTATGCCGAGCTTTAGCAAAATTAATTTTATTCCTGTTACAAGAGCCGCACGTTTTGATTGGACTACAATGCTTGCAGGAAAAATTTATTTTTCTATTATTTTAATGGCCTTATACGTAGGTAAGTAAGTAAGTAAGTAAGTAAGACAAAGACATTCTCCAAATATCATTGCTTCATATTTATGTGAATTTGATTAACTGTACATTATAAATAGTTTGTGACTCTCTATGTATGTATGTATGTATGTATGTATGTATGTAAGTCTGTCTGTATGTCTGTCTGTCTGTCTGTCTGTATGTGTGTCTGTCTGTATGTGTGTCTGTCTGTATGTCTGTCTGCCTGTCTGTCTGTCTGTCTGTATGTATGTCTGTCTGTCTGTCTGTATGTATGTCTGTATGTATGTCTGTCTGTATGTGTGTCTGTCTGTATGTCTGTCTATATGTATGTCTGTCTGTCTGTCTGTCTGTCTGTCTATCTGTATGTCTGTCCGTATGTATGTATGTATGTATGTATGTATGTATGTATGTATGTATGTATGTATGTATGTATGTATGTATGTATGTATGTATGTATGTATGTATATCTGTCTGTATGTCTATCTGTATGTATGTCTATCTGTATGTATGTCTGTCATAATGTTTTTCTGTATGTCTGTCTGTCTTTATGACTGTCTGGTTGCCTGCCTGCCTACCTGCCTGCCTACCTGCCTGCCGCCTGCCTGCCGCCTGCCTGCCTGCCTGCCTGCCTACCTGCCTGCCTACCTGCCTGCCTGCCTGCCTGCCTGCCTGCCTGCCTGCCTGCCTGCCTGCCTGCCTGCCTGCCGCCTGCATGCCGCCTGCTTGCCGCCTGCCGCCTGCCGCCTGCCGCCTGCCGCCTGCCGCCTGCCTGCCTGCCTGCCTGCCGCCTGCCTGCCGCCTGCCTGCCGCCTGCCTGCCGCCTGCCTGCCGCCTGCCTGCCGCCTGCCTGCCGCCTGCCGCCTGCCTGCCTGCCTGCCTGCCTGCCTGCCTGCCTGCCTGCCTGCCTGCCTGCCTGCCTGCCTGCCTGCCTGCCTGCCTGCCTGCCTGCCTGCCTGCCTGCCTGGCTGTCTGTATGTCTGTTTGTCTGTTTACTCATATATCAGTCGGTTTCAAATGTATGGAGCTGACATTTTTAGGCGTGCCCGGGGGAGGGGGGAGGGGCTATGGGGATAGTTGGTACATTAACAAATTCATACCCATTACGTTTCATTTGTGTTGCTACATTTCTCCTGGTAGGGGGTCGACCTAGTAGGGGGTCGACGTGGTAGGGGGTCGACCTGGTAGGGGGTCGACCTGGTAAGGTGTCGTTCACAATTGTCGACAGTTACATATTTGCACAAAGCGTACTAATTATCATGCCCTCTCCCCAAATTAGGACTTTACAATTTTTTTCCCACATTGAAAAATATACCGATGTAACAATGTTTCGACACAGTGCATGCAGGTAGGGCGCGCAATACTAACATTGTGTATAAACATTTATCTCCAAGAAATTTATCAAAGCTGTATGGTGTCATATTGGAACGGTCCCTAATAGACCTACTCTAAACAACTAACCTCCCACGAACTCTGTCTAGTGGTTGATTGAGAAGAGTACGGAAAGTACAAAAGTTGCATTGGCCGGGAATCGAACCCGGGCCGCCCGCGTGGCAGGCGAGCATTCTACCACTGAACCACCAATGCGCACATTTTCGAACAAACGAACATCCCGCTATGGAATACATTTGCTTATGTGTTCAACTGCTCCGTGTTTTGTTTGTTTCGTAGTTGATTGACCCGAGGCAGGTTGAATCAATTTAAGCATTTGATACAGTTCCTCATTCACAACTAATCCATAAACTAAAATATTACGGTATCACCGGTTCCATAGCAACACGGACAGAAAGTGTCCTCACACGAAGGTAGATCCCAACAAATAGTTATCAATGAGTCGACATCTTCACCAACCATAGTTACCTCTGTGGTACCTCAGGGAACCAGACCTCAGGGAACCAGACAACCTCTCTACATGTGTACGCCTCTTTGCAGATGATTACCTTTTATATACACCTGTCAAAACAGCCGAGGACACTTCGCTCCTACAAAATGACCTTTTAAAAGTTGAGAAATAACAGGACACCTGCTCATGAAATTCAATCCCGATAAATATTTTACAATGACAGAAAACCCGCACCTAATCTGTATACGTTGTGTGGCCAGCAACTACAATCTGTTGAATCGCACTGATCTCTTAGCATTCAACTAACAAATACACTAAATTGGACAACGCAAATTAAAACAATCGCAAATACAGCCCAACAAGTTGTTGGAGTTATCAGGGTAAATTGAAATCAATCTCTAACCCACATTAAACTAGTGGCCCATACTACACCGGTTCGTCCAATTCTAGAATAATATTATGATACATCATCCTGCAATCCAGACCTTAGAAACTATCACTTTGCCCCGAGGGTCTCTGACATGGGTGGCGGGGGGGGGGTAGCCACACGAGAAAGAGTCTGCTATCAAATAACCACCTGATCAACAACAGTGTCGAACCAAGGTTCAAAGGTTATGACGTAATACACCAATGACATAGTACACCGTCATTTTAACACCTAATTATAGCTCTCAGTTCCTTCAACCCATACTATTCTCTCCGGACACAAATCACCACTATTCTTCAGTTGTTCTGATTGTGTAAGCAACTAACTGTTCATTTCGCAAACAAGATTTAACAAGATTTGCCATCCAAGCCAAAGGCCCAGATGGCAAGTGGACAAGGAAGCCATTGGCTTATCGAGAGTCCAACAATGTTCATCTACTTATAGCCCGCCCTCCTGAGATATGTGTCAACCTTGTTTTTAAACATATTCACGCTGCTAGCAGTTACACAATCTGTAGACAATTTGTTCCATTCATTTATTGTCCTCTGTGAGAACGAGTGCTTCCTGATGTCCAATCTACATTGATCCTTTACTAATTTTACCTCATGTCCTCTAGTTCTGCTATCCTTCTTGGGTGAGAAAAACATATTTCTATCAATATTTTCATACCCATTCAATATCTTAAAAACTTCAATCTGATCTCCTCTTAACCTCCTTGTCTCTAGAGTTGTTAAACCACATTCTTTCAGGCGTTCTTCATAACTAAGGTCTCTCAGTTCTGGAATCATTTTAGTTGCTCTCCTTTGTATGCGTTCAAGCGTATCTATATCCTTCTTACGATATGGTCTCCATGCTTGTATACAGTATTCTAAATGAGGTCTAACTATTGCTTTATAAAGAGGTATAATTAACTTTTTTCCCTTGTATGTTATGTTTCTTCTAATCAATCCAAGAATTTGATTACCCTTTGAAGCTGCAATACCACACTGCTCTGAAACTTTCATATCAGCGCTTATTGTAACTCCTAAGTCCTTTTCTTTTACAGTAGTACCCAGAACAGTATCTCCCATTTTATAGTTTACATTCAAGTTCCTATGTCCTGTATGTAGGCATTTACATTTCCCAAAATTGAACAACATCTGCCATTTCTCAGACCATTTCACTAATCTGTCTAGATCGTTTTGTAAATGTTGTTTATCACCATCAGTATTAACTTTTCTAAACAGTTTTGTGTCGTCCGCAAATTTCAGTACGTTACTTGTTATACTGTCGTCCAAGTCATTGATATAAATTAAGAATAATATAGGTCCTAATACTGATCCTTGAGGTATCCCACTCAAAACCGATTTCCAATTTGAAACTTCTCCATCTACTACAACTCGTTGTCTTCTGTCAGTCAGCCATTGTTCTATCCAGTCAGTTATGCTATCCCCGATACCATGGGCTTTTAAATTAAGTAGTAATCTTGGATGTGGCACTTTGTCAAAAGCTTTCTGAAAATCTAAGTAGATAATATCTACTGGCGATCCCACGTCTATCCACTTAGTGATTTCTTCCAAAAAACATAACATATTTGTTAAGCATGACCTCGCTTTAAGGAATCCATGTTGAGATGAATTTAATAATTTATGCTTAACGAGGAATTCCACCATATGGTCTTTAATTAACCTTTCTAATAATTTACAAATCACTGACGTTAAACTCACTGGTCTGTAATTCTCTGACTTATTTCTCGAACCCTTTTTAAATAATGGTATGATGTTTGCTTCTTTCCATTCAAACGGAACAACTCCCTCTTTTAATGACAAGTTGAATACTCTTGCAAGTGGTATACTGATTTGTTCTACTGTTTCCATTAGTAATTTTGGAGGAATCCCATCCACTCCCGGTGATTTGTTATCCTTCATTGCCTTTATTTTCTTAGCTACCAATTCTGGAGTTACAACTAACGGACCTAAATAGTCAGATTTAGCCCCCTGAAATTTAGCATCAGCAACTGTTAATGAACTAATATCTTCTTTGGTAAACACTGAACTGAAGTAACCATTTAGGTCTTCCGCCATTAAAAACCCCTGTGATATTATATTTCCAGCACTGTCTTCTAGAGGTCCAACCTTGTCTTGTACGTTTTGTTTACTCCTGACATATGCATAAAAACTCTTGCTGTCATTTTTTATGTTACATGCTAGTTTTTGCTCATAGCTTCTTTTACATTGTCTGATTTCAGTTGTAGCTGCATTAAGTGCCTCTTTGTATTTTGCATAGTCTTCGTCCTTTCTGGTACGCCTATAAACCCTCCACATAGTTTGTTTTAGCATTATTTTTCTAATAGCCTCTTTTGACTGTTTCTTTCTACACCGTTTTCCTTGTTTTTGGAAGGGAACAAATTTATCAATGATACTCTCAATTTCATATTTTAGAATATTCCAACATTCAATTGCGGTCTTATTCATCAGCATGTTATTCCAATCTAGCTTTGCTAAGTATTTTCTCATATCTTTGTAGTTACCTTTGTGGAAGTTTCTCTTGTACGTTTTCTTATTTTTACTTTCTGATTTTACATTGATGTCAAAATGTATTTGATTATGGTCACTATTACCCAATGGTTCAAATATTTTTACATTGTCCACTAATTCTTTTTGTGATGACAAAACTATATCTAATACATTTTCTCCCCTGGTTGGTTCTAGTACGTGCTGAGTAAGAAAGCTATCCTGGATTAAACATAGAAATTGTTGATCCTCAATCCCGTGCTCTCTAGAGAATTCCATTGTATGTGTCCATGGTTAAAATCTCCCATTATGATACATTCCCCTTTACTAACTTCCTTTATAGCGTTTTTTATTTTTGTGTTGTCCTCTTCGTTTATGTTTGGACTTCGGTAAACTAATCCAATAGTTAATTTTGAATTTCCTGAAACAATTTTGCACCAAACAGCTTCATCGCAATCTGCTTCCCTTTCTAGTTTTATTTCATAAGCCTGAATAGATTCTTTAACATATAAAATAACTCCCCCGCCCCTTCTTCCTATTCGATCTTTCCTAAACATTACATATCCTGTCAGTCCTAATTCAGCATCTGTTATATCTATGTTGGCCCATGATTCAGTTATACCAATTATGTGAGGGTCAATATCTTCTACCATAATGTTTAATTCGTTTTTCTTATTTACTATGCTCCTTGCATTTAAACATACGCATCTATAACCTTTTTCAGAGATGTTTTTCGGATGATTTGATATTGGTTTATCTGTGCTAGTGGCCTCTTGTTCTGCTTGAGACACCTCTAGGTAACCCCCCTGCACTTCTAGTTTAAAGAATGTTTACTTCCAAAAATATTTGTCATTGTACCCAAGTCACTATCTACTGCTGCTGAAAGTTTGTCCGCGAATACTGCCGCCCCCTTTCCACTTAAATGAAGCCCATCCTTCATGTACATATCAGCCCTCCCAACAAAACTTCCCCATAAATCCACAAATCCAACTTCCTCTTCCCTACATAACTTCTGGACTAACATGTTAATTGCCATCCCCCGACAATTTCGATATTTGTTACCCCTCCTGCCCATTACAGGTAAAATCCCTGACAGTATTACCTGCTCAACCCGCGTCTGTTTTAGTGTTCTGACCAACTGCCTATATTTCCTAACTATGGCAGTTGTACCCTCCCTCTCTACGTTATTTGTCCCTACGTGTACTAAAACAGATCCACCCTTACCCGAGCCTACGATGTTTTTTACCCTCTCAGTTATCGCCTCTATTTTGGCTCCAGGCAAGCAGACCACCACATCATCTCCCTTGTTTAAGACTCTGTCGGTCTTCCTAACTATCGAATCCCCCACAAACACCCTCGCTCTCTTCCTCACCCCCTCTATCACTGCTGCAGAATAACTCTTTCGTTCGATCCCCTCCATCACATTCTGTCCTGACCCCTTCCCTCCTGTCTCCTTCGCTCCTGTCTCCCCCACTTCCCACTCCTTTGCTCTTGTCTCTCCCACTTCCCTCTCCTTCAAATAGCTAACCTTGATTACTAACACTTTTCTTTTAACACAACTATTGAATGATCTCACGTCAACGATACTGCCCGCTGGTCACGTGGCCAGCTAGCGGCCGCGGTCACCACAGCGAGGCGCCGTCACTTTCGCGTTGTGTTTACTGCTCACTGTACCCTGTCGCGTCGGCCCTTGTGTCGACTTCTCGTGCTAACATCAATTAGTCGTCAATTAGTTTGTGCAAACAATGTGTGCTGTTGGATTTCACTTGCTTTCTCTCAGGCTTTTAATCAATGTCTTATCAATATTACAAAGCTGTTGTGTTGCCGTGTAATAAATCTATTAAAAAGCCACACAGCCACACTGTGACACGCGGGAGGGCGCAAACTTCAAAAGCAGGGTGTTAACTGAGGACCAACAACGAACGGGCGCCAACGATAACTTTTTCAACGCTGCGGAGTAGTTGCTGGAGCTTTAGTGACAGAAACATTTACTAGGAACAGTTTAAATAACTTAAACATGATAGTTAAAACCGGACTGGTTCACGTCAGACCCCCGACATGTCGCTTTCTAATGGCACAGCTATGAATGTCAAAATTCGTTCAAATGATATGAATTATTGGAATTATGTATGTATGTATATATGTATATATGTATATATGTATATATGTATGTATGTATGTATGTATGTATGTATGTATGTATGTATGTATGTATGTATGTATGTATGTGTGTATGTATGTATGTATGGATGTATGCATGATTGCGTGTATGTATGTATGTATGTATGTATGTATGTATGTATGTATGTATGAATGTATGCATGTATGTATGTATGTATGGATGTATGTATGTATGTATGTATGTATGGATGTATGCGTGTATGTATGTATGTATGTATGTATGTATGTATGTATGTATGTATGTATGTATGTATGTATGTATGTATGTATGTATGTATGTATGTATGTATGTATGGATGTATGCATGTATGTGTGTATGTATGTATGTATGTATGTATGTATGTATGTATGTATGGATGTATGCATGTATGAATGTATGTATGGATGTATGTATGTATGTATGTATGTATGTATGTATGGATGTATGCATGTATGTATGGATGTATGTATGTATGGATGTATGCATGTATGTATGTATGTATGTATGCATGTATGTATGTATGTATGTATGTATGTGTGTATGTATGGATGTATGCATGTATGTATGGATGTATGTATGGATGGATGTATGTATGTATGTATGTATGTATGTATGTATGTATGTATGTATGTATGTATGTATGTACGTATGTATGTAAGTACGTACGTACGTACGTACGTACGTACGTACGTACGTATGTATGTATGTATGTATGTATGTATGTATGTATGTATGTATGTATGTATGTATGTATGTATGTATGCATGTATGCGTGTATGTATGTATGCGCGTGTTAGCGTATTCTCGCATCTGTACAGTGTTTGCGGGACGCCTGTCAACTCGGATCGCGTCGTTGCCACATTCACCATACAACGGAGACGTCCTGTCTCGCCCACCTTAGATGTATTTTTATTGTACGCGGCAATGTCCGTTCTGGGTGGGCGCCTAGTGCACTACAGTGGTTTCTCAGTGGTGCATGGCGGAACAGCAAATGATTGATTAATCCGAAGTGCATGCTATTGATATGGTTGACCCACACAGGAAAGCAGTGCGGTGAAGGTTATCCTTTTAACCACCCAGTAACAGAAGACGAATAAATGAAGCAACGGATCACGCTGACTAAGACATAATTTATTCAGCCCGTGAATACCGTCGAACACTAAAGGAACGCGTACATCTTATTCCTCAGGTCACAATGACCCCGTACCTGCGTGCCAAAGAGGACATTTTATAGCGACAGTATAGAAAGGTTGGACATGCCCGAGTTGAGTGAATATATTCTGTGGTGACCCAGGAGACCGTCTTACAATTATAACAAATACAGACAGTACACTTCATCCTCACGCCACTGTGTTGTATTACACTTCATGCTCACG
>OY759264.1:51761111-51773611 GCA_963662155.1 Lamellibrachia columna
TTAGTTTGACAGCGACGTTATTGTCAAGACAAACTGGTTGTCGGTGGAAAAGGCGCCTGTGGGTGACAAGCTACATTGCTGTCAATTAGTCACGCTACGTTGCCGTCAGCCAGTCAAGCTACATTGCTGTCAATTAGTCACGCTACGTTGCCGTCAGCCAGTCAAGCTAGGCGACTAAGTGCTTAACCCATCCACCCCTGACTTGTCAAAATCAGTTACTCACAATGAGTGCACTAAAATGAGAAACAATATGCCTTAGTTTAGTCACTCGCACCGCACCCGGCTTTGACAGAGGGTTACATTGACACGGCAAAAGCTACTCAGGTTAAAAAAGTCTGCTTAAAAAAGTTGAGGTACTGTAGAATCATTGTCACATTGCTATTTCACTATCTACAATTTTATATTAAAATAAAAAAATACTTGGTATAAAGGCACCGCAAGCATAGCAAATGTTTGTTTAAAGAAATGTGCTTGTTGAATTTGGATTATATATATGATAAGAATGCGCATGTATCGGCGTGAATGTCATCATTATAAAAAAAACTAATAATTTGTATTACCCAAGGTGCTTTGTAAATATACCAACATTAAACAATTAAAAGTAGGAAAGGATACCCCTATCCAAAAACTGGAGGCACGATCCACACATTGCTAATGCAGTGAATGGTTAGCCAATTATTGAAAACAATCAACTGGGAAAAATCTCTCTCGAAAACATATTTTCTCTCCATTTGTTCGTGATAATCCAAGTGTGCCCTTGAGAAACCCACTCACATCTAATGTTTTATTTGATTCCTTTTTTACTTAAAAAGCCCCTAAACTCGTACCTGAAATCATGAGTTGTATAAACACAATAACATTCCAATGCCTCGGGATTGATAGCCGATGTGAATGTTCCCACGGACAATTGTTGAATGTTGAGTACATTGTGTTCTGTTGCGTGAAAAAGCAAGTTGAATAGACCACGTGATAGGTGACTCATTCGCTGCCTGCGTTATTCATTGGTGGAATATTGTACCACAATTGTAACGACCTATAGACGCAGGCGGGTCGTTATTCACCAGACCAGGAAGTTGGTGACGCCGTGGGTAAAATTACCTACCTCTATAATAAGAAATAAAGGACTACTTCATTTGCACTTGTATGTGACCTCGACGAATATAAACTGCCATCACTCATTCTATGTTCGCTCTATCCCAATGGCTCGCCCAGAAAGCTGTCACGACACATGCTGAAGAAACATTCCAGAAAGCCGCCCTTCCAGTCATCAAGTCATCGTAGATGTTCCAATCCGACGACGACGACGACGACAATCACGATGATGAAGAAGAAGAAGATGATGATGATTATGATGAATGCGGATTGTGTGCATCGTCGATAAGGGCATCAATAAAATATATCTGATATCTAATAAGAGCATGCTATACGTGCAGAAACGACAAATTTGGACTTTCGATTAGCCGATGGCTTGCTTGTCCACTTGCCATATGGAGCATGTAGATTTGTATGGAAATCTTGTTAAATCCATGTTAAAACATGGCATTGTTCATCATTAGTAAAAAACCGCTCACGCTCGGTCATTCGTTTGGTCGTCTTAATAAATCACGCAAATCCGATTTTGAATGGCTTGTTTTTAAGCTCATCAAAGAATGATCACGGCGGACGCGAAGTGGAATTCCCATTGATAACAGGACGCCTGCGACATACAACCAGCTAATGACTCTGTCAAACGCAGATAATATTGATCCAACCATATATCACAAACAACTGTAACAACTGTGTTGGTTTGTGGTGTGATTTTGCAGTTCTAAAAAAATCAAGGTTATTGTGTTTCTCCTTTTTCTTGCTGTATTTAGCAACACGTCAAGAGAGTCGCCCGTACTGTACTTGCGAGTACACAAACCCTGTAACTAACAAACTAACGACCTCGTCTAAATGGTGTCGCAGGTAAACATTATACAATCCGGAGGTCACCCACGGACTCTTGTTATATTCCATTGTGTTTGAATTTTCAAACATTGACACAATACATATCTATTTAAATACATTTTAAAATAACGAACTCATACTGGTGAAATGTTCGTTATGTTGTGACATAATCCAATGAATAAAATTTTCTTGCAACACAACTATTGGTCTTACTCACTTCTATGTTTGTGCAACCATCGGTCGCCGTCGTCATATGTTGCACACAAGAAATAACTGCAGGTTGAAATGGAGTGGGCCGAAGTGATTAATAGGGAAAGCAACGTAAGTGTAAGTTTGATCGTGGAGACACACGCGTACTAACCACCTACTGGACGTGCTGCTAGCCCAACTCCCTGCCTGGCAGCCCCACTCCCTGCCTGGCAGCCCCACTCCCTGCCTGGCAGAAGAAGAACTGACGTCCCAGTACTCAATTTCCTGAAGAAGGCGAACGATGTTCGTCGAATCGTGGAAGTGATTGAAATCAATAGTCGTGTAGTAAGACAATAACCCATTGAACAAACAAATACGTTTGTTATATGCAAATAAATACGTTTGTTATATGCATAATGGGGCATTTCATCGGGCACGTATCACCAGCATGACAATATGGAACAAAGTCGAACGTATGCATCCATTTTAATACATTTCGCACTTACCTTACTAGGTTCGATTACAGCAATGTTACGCTTGCCGAGTTTCGTAGCAAATTTGCTGGCGACGGTCGACCCTGCAGTGCCGCCTCCGAGAACGAGCAGTTTGTAGCTGTCTGTCGGGCTAATCGCCCCTCTTTCCTCGGCGGCGGTGTCGTGCATCGTCCGGCAGAGTTGGACGGACGCAGCCATCACGCTACGTCCCAACCGCTCCCGGGCAGAGGTCCGTAGCACAGCAGTGGCCATATGCAACGTCATGGTTAACGACACTGTCGTTGGTTTGTCCTTACAGAAGTTCAACAGTCACTGTGGAGATTCTGGTCCGGTTGTTGCCACGTTCTGTGAATCGGTGCCCGCCTCGACGCCACGCGCGTCTTTAAGTACCGCTGTCCGACACGCGTCGGTGCAGAGCTGCCAACCACAAGAATTGGCGGTGTGTGATATTATTGATGCCGCAGCTCGAGGCGAAGCCCCGCCCAGCGCCGAAGGTGCTGTGGGGAGAGCACGAGAGGGGGCTGTGTGGAAAGCACGAGAGAGGGTTGTGGGGAGAGCACGAGAGGGGGCTGTGTGGAAAGCACGAGAAGGGGTTGTGGGGAGAGCACGAGAGGGGGCTGTGTGGAAAGCACGAGAGGGGGCTGTGGGGAGAGCATGAGAGGGGGCTGTGTGGAAAGAGGAGAGACGTCAGAGTTCCATCCAGGGAGAAACTGCATCTGAAGTCCGTCCGTCCGTCTACTTGACAAAGTTGGAAGCGATGCGGAAATGGACAGATACCTTACGGAAGCGTTGACTGCTGGAAGTAAAGATACCTTACAGAAGCGACCCCACTGCTGGTAGTAAAGCTTTCTGAAAGCTTCCAGGATCGAAAACAGATGTTTTACAGTGTGCAATAAAAGTATAAATCTCAAATTGTGCTAATGCGTGAGATAGTAAGCCCTGGGCATGAGAACGTGACATTAGATAGAAATGCGTGAGACTCACCCCGAATGCGTGAGGGTTGGCAGGTATGCGGAAATGGACAGATACCTTACGGAAGCGCTGATTGGATGTTGTTTTCATGCAGAATGACCAATTGGCATGCGGGTGTGTGTGTGTGTGTGTATATATATATATATATATATATATATATATATATATATTATATATATATATATTGCTATAGGCTTGCTTTCCGGCCCGACCCCACTGCTGGAAGCCCTGGGCATGAGAGCGTTACATTAGATAGAAATGCGTGAGAGTTGGCAGGTATGTGGGTGGGTTTCGGCGGGTGTGCCCAGTGTTGCTGGGTGGATGTTGTCAACGTAACGTCGATCACTTGATGTAGTACGTACGTCGGTACGTCGATCACTTGATGTAGTGCGTACGTCGGTACGTCGATCACTTGATGTAGTGCGTACGTCGGTACGTCGATCACTTGATGTAGTGCGTACGTCGGTACGTCGATCACTTGATGTAGTGCGTACGTCGGTACGTCGATCACTTGATGTAGTACGTACGTCGGTACGTCAAGTCCACAAGCGGCAATGATTACCAGCAGTGCGGACTTTCCACGTTGTTCACTTTGTATGCCCACGCACTGACCACTCGCTGAGTCCAGCTGCCCGGACAGCAGCTGGCGTAATTGATCAACAGCGTCTGATTACAGTTAAATACGTTTTCTGTACGAATTTCTTTTGATAATTGGAACAGACGACAGGGTCGATGAGACCTCAATCATTCCTAAACAAAATCATCATACTGAAAATATGTTAGATTTCAAACAAATCGGACATATCCAACACAGTGGGATCTCGAGTGTGTCGCCAGCCCGCCACTCACCAGCCGTCCGTCCGTCGTGATAACGCTGTTGTCTTTCGGAGAGATCCCGGCTACCGAAGTCTGCAGCCAGTCGCAGTTATTCGGCAGCACGGCCCCTGTCGGCTTGTGGGTCTGGTCGAAGTTTGCCAATCCGCCCCCAACCAGGGTGAACGCCGGTTAATAGTGGTGAGTCTAAAAGAATCACACAAATCGTCCGTCGACGTTCCGAAGTACACGAAGATAATATTAGGCAAAACTAGTTTTTATTCGATTGACATATCCGGAAGAGCCGCAGTTTTTGCATTTTATTGTCAGCGATGTTCAAAGGCCAAGTAAAAGAAATTTATCATAGAGCACTGCTTCGTGCGACAGCGCTGGCGAGAGCAGACAACTTCCTGCGTAGAAAGACCAGTGAGGCGATCGAAATACAGGAGTGGTCTCAGCCATCAACATAGATGGGGTTTATAACCTTCCCGCGATTTTCTTGGACCTGCTGCCAACCACCAAACGGTCCCAAGACACTGGAGACCAGATCAGACTGTCGCTGATGAAAAGACTGAGAACAGGGGTAGAACTACCCACTAGTCCGCTAGTCCGTACACTAGTAAACCTGTCTATCAACTAGTCAGGCGTGGCGCCACCAACCATACAATTGACAAACCAATTCTTCACCAAGTGTGAGTCGACAGTGCAATGGCGCTTTTTACTGGTTGTTGTGTGACATAGAATTCTGAAACGACAGTTTTGTTTGGTTTAGCGTATCTGGTAGAGGGGTACGTCTAATGACTGCAATTGGCGGCCATTTTCAAATGCACGGTTTTCGAATACGGTTTACATCTACATAACTTACTTAGTCTACGTTTACGCACGATGCATCGTTACTTAACTGGGGCTGTGAAACCAGCAATAAAGCGCAAGGTGGGAAAGCGTGAACGGGACACGCTGCACGACCAACAGAAACGGCTGCGTGGCTACTTGAAGGTTTGGGAGCATGACCACACGTGGCTGTCCTGTGACAAGGACAAGGGTTTGATGTTCTGCACAGTGTGCAGGACACACAACGTCACTGGTGCTCGTGTCAAGAATGCATTCTTGA
Source organism: Lamellibrachia columna (assembly GCA_963662155.1). Lineage (NCBI taxonomy): Eukaryota > Metazoa > Annelida > Polychaeta > Sabellida > Siboglinidae > Lamellibrachia > Lamellibrachia columna. The sequence continues at coordinate 51,766,620 of OY759264.1, forward strand.
CAGACACGGACAACTTTCGACCAGATTCTATATTCACACAGGTCACCAGACATCGCTGCGTTTGAGCCTCAGGAGGCCATAGAGCTGTGGAGCGTTGGTGGAGCACGGAGGTCAGACGCTTACCCACTAATTTGTCCCACTTGGGCTAAGGCCCGACCGTGAGAGTGGCATTGACAGCAGTGACACTGACAGTAGTGCCTCCGACGCTGAGTGACACTGAATAACTGGCAGGCAGTGTAAACGCCAGGCCTGGATGACACAGTGTTTTTTTTTGTGTTTTTAATAAAATTGTTGCGATTTAAATTTGTGTTATGTTTTGATAATAGGACTAGTAAACCTTTTGGCGGACTAGTAAACTTTTGTCTTTACTAGTCCTGCTGTCTAGTAAAATAAATGCTGAAGTTCTACCCCTGTCTGAGAGGGTCTTGAAAGTTGCGTCGAGCAAAACCTGTAACTCCGAATTAAGTGTAAACTTCCTTTAAAACTGATTTAGCCTATCGCGAATCCTGTTCACTGATGTCCAAATATGTGCTGTGTGAACAGTTTAAGAAACATCCGTAGTCGATTTAATAAACAAAATGCGTACATTTTTTTCGTTATATCTGGTAAGGTTCAAAATAGTGGATATCCAAAATGGTAAACACTTTGCGGGTCAAGGCTGATCATGGGTGTGACTTCCATCCTCTCGCCGTTCACATGACAAAGTTACGCAATTTCTTCTTCTTCTTCTTCCGGGTACAAGTCAACCCTCTCTTCAAGGCTTATAGACTCGGTGTGTGTTCACACGTGCTAAAGTAATGTAAGAGAAAGTAATAAAATATTTGGAAGAAAGAGAAAAGATGATAGTGTGCGTGTAGAACTGCAATTTGAGGAGAGGAAAAGTTGATAGCGTGAAAAATGCAATATCAATTAATGTTGCAAGCTGGAGATCTTCTGTCTCAAAATCTCTAAACTTGGTGCTGTAGCTGCGTTGGCTGGCAGGTTATTCCAATTGGCTATTGTACGGGGTAACAAGCTATACTGGATGAATTGCTTAGTGATTACGGGGAGTTGAAAAACGTCAGAATGCGTGTGTCGGGAGGGTCTCACCAGGGGTATAAGTTGGGGGAAGAGGTCCAGGGTGATTATACTATGTAATGTCTTATAAAACATGACAAGGCGGATGTCGGTTCTCCTTTGTTGGAGACTGCGCCAGTGCAAGTGTTTGATCATGGTGCTGACACTTGCTTCACGGTTGTAGTTGTTACAAACATACCGTGCTGCCCGTCTTTGGACCATCTCTATTTTGTTTTTGTACGTTTGTGTGTAGGGGTCCCATATGGCAGCGGCATATTCTAACTGGGGTCTAACTAAAGTGAAATAAGCACTGGTTTAAAAATTTTCCTGGCCAATTCTGAGATTTCTTCGTAGGAAACCCAAGGATGCATTTGCTTTCTTTGTGACATCATTTATGTGGTTATTCCAGGACAGTGTTTTATTTATGACCACACCAAGATATTTCGCGTTGTCCGCCTTTACGAGTATGTGGCCATGAAGAGTGTATTGTTTGTATTTCGGGTTACGGGATCTGGTTATGATGAGTACACTACATTTCTGGGGATGGAACTCCATTTGCCATGTTTCTTTCCACTTGGCCAATTTATCTAGATCTTGTTGAAGGGCTGTCGCGTCAGTACCATTGTATATTGTCATGTAGATAATAGTGTCGTCAGCAAAGAGTAGGACAGTTGATTTGAGGTTATTAGGTAGGTCGTTTATATAGATAAGAAAAAGGATGGGGGCAATCACTGAACCTTGTGGGACTTCACCGATAACAGGAGCCCAGTCCGAATAAATACTTTCACATGCCACACGTTGCTTTTTATCCTTCAAAAAATTCTCAATCCAAGTGTTTACAGGGCCAGTGATACCGTATCTCTCAAGTTTCTGGATTAGTCTGTGGTGTGGTACTTTGTCAAACGGTTTGGCGAAATCCATAATGATTACATCAGTTTGCCTTCCGCCCCTTAGATTGGCCAGGATATCTTGTGTGAAAGCTAGCAACTGTGCATCGGGTGATCGCTTTTTTCGAAATCCATGCTGCTTGTCAAAGATGATATTGTTGGCTTCGAGGTGGTTTAGTAGGTGTTTTGAGATTATGTGTTCCATTAGTTTGCTGCACACACACGTGAGTGACACTGGGCGGTAATTTGATGGGCAATATCGTTCTTCTTTCTTGAAGATTGGTGCTATATTTGCTTGTTTCCAGTCGTCTGGTACCTCACCATTTTCAAGAGATTTAGAAAATATTATCTGTAGAATAGGAGCAATTGTTCTGGCTGTTTCTTTGAGGACTCTGGGGTGAAGCCTGTCTGGTCCCATGGCTTTGTTAAGGTTGAGATTTTCCAGGAGTTTTTGAATGCCTTCTGTGGTGATATTCAATTTGGAAATCGGGAGATACTATCGTATTGGGTCAGCTTCCTGTCGGGGTGTATTTAAGGGGCTCTCCTTGGTGAACACAGAGCTGAACTGAGCGTTTAGGTTCCTGGCTTTGTCCAGGGGTTGTCCTTCAAGATTCCAATTTCTTTAAGAGGTGCGATGCCTACTGAATCTGTTCGTCTGTGTTTGATGAAAGACCACAATTTCTTGTTGCCATTTCTGTTGTGGTCATCTTGGTTTGGTGTGATTACTGATTTAACATATATCCAATAGGCTGTTCTGGTTTCTTTCCTAATAGTGCTTTTCAAGGTCTGTAATTTAATTGTCTGAAGTTTGGATTTCTTTGATCCCCTCTTTGATCCCTTCTTTGTTTTCTTAAAAAGTAGATCCCTGGTTTTTATTAGATTAGTTTCTTCAATTTACCATTTATCCCCGGGGGTCTATCCCGGTTTGATGCATTCCTGTGGGGGATATGTGACTCTACTGCTTCATTCAGGGCTGCTTTAAGTTTGTTCCAAAACTCATTAGAGGTCAGGGTCTCTCGGTTGGTGTCAATATATTCTCGAGTCCTGTTGAGTTCCCTTTCTATACCCTCCCAGTTGGCTTTCCTATAGACGGGGAGTTTACGCCGGGTTTGGGTGTATTTCTTGGGGCTTATATAAATTTCAGTGCAAACGATATAGTAGTCGGATATTCCTGGTAAGATCTCTGTCCTGTTGACAAACGTTGGGTTATTCATTACAAGAAGATATAATGTGTTGTCTCCCCTGGTGGGTTGGCCAATGACCTGGGTCAAGTCCTGGTCGGCTAGGATGTCTAGGAACAAGGTATGTTGTGAAGGAGAACAGCAAGCAGGCTTCAGTTGAGTCGACGGCCACCCCAGGCCTGGCAGGTTCATATCACCAGCTAGCCATACATGGCTGCTGTCACGAGGCAGTTTAGCTAATGACTGTGCAAGTGAGTTGATGCTTTGGTCATCTGTAGCATTAGGCCTATAATATGCACCAATGCACAAGTTCGTGTTGGATGCGATATTTAGTTGCATTCTGTCTCTAGGTCTTTCTCACTCAAACTAACAACATCTGCTCTTACTGCTACGAATACTCCACCCCCTCGTCCTATCTCTCTGTCTCTACGATAAACTGGGAAATATGGATGGAAAACTTCATGATCATTGATGTCCGCAGTGAGCCAGGACTCTGTGCCAACAATAACATCTGTCTTTGTGCTGTACAGGACGTGATCTAATTCCTCTTTTTTGTTAACTATTGACTGGCAGTTAACATTCAATAGTCGAAGAGGTTTCTGTTTACATTTTGACGCAGTGTGACATGATTTTGTGAGGGAAGACGAGGCTAACTGTGGCCCCGGTGATGAGCACCCGCTGCAGTCCGTGTTATCACACGACTCAGAAAGTTTACTAAAGCTGTTTTCAGAGGAAATAGAATATAAGTCACAGAGGGTTGTACTAAAATTTGGCATGGCACATTGGAGGCACTCCCACACGCAATTGCTAGAATTCATACATTCATATATAGTGCATCTCATGTTCTGGCAGTCGGTGTGATACCATTGTTGGCATTCTGAATTGTCACATCTAATTCCTTTTTGCTTCCATGTGACAGCCTTCCCACAAGTTCTTGCTTCCATGTGACAGCCTTCCCACAAGTTCTTGCTTCCATGTGACAGCCTTCCCACAAGTTCTTGCTTCCATGTGACAGCCTTCCCACAAGTTCTTGCTTCCATGTGACAGCCTTCCCACAAGTTCTTGCTTCCATGTGACAGCCTTCCCACAAGTTCTTGCTTCCATGTGACAGCCTTCCCACAAGTTCTTGCTTCCATGTGACAGCCTTCCCACAAGTTCTTGCTTCCATGTGACAGCCTTCCCACAAGTTCCACATGGACATTTCACCAAGGTTTAAATTCGTGAGTTCTCAGCGTTTACATTTTCACTTCATCTAATGTTTAACCGACCAAATATTAACTAATTTAATAGTTTGTCTGATGATTTCACAAAACACGACATACAAAAGTAGCACAAACCAGCTAGCATGTTGCAGTGGATATTAGGTAGGTTTGATTAAAAACAAAAATCGAATTGAGGAGGAACCTTTAATATGAGTCTTACAGATGAATTGTACTTTCAACCAGGTCCTTGACGATGTTGCCCGCTAGCCACAGGGCTAGTATGTGGCCACGGTCAACACAGCGAGGCGCCGTCACTTTCTCGTCATGTTTACCACTGACTGTACGTTGTCAGGTAGTCACCCGTGTCGCCACTGTGCTAGCATCAATTAGTTGGTGCTCACACTGCGCGCTGTTAATTTTCTCTTGTGTCATCGCAGGATTTTAATTCTGGTTGCTTCGATATTACTGTTGTTGTGTTGCAGTACACTATATTTATTCAACAGGCACATTGCTGACTCACAGGAGGGCGCAAACGTCAAGTCCACGGTCTTTTCTGGCGGCCACCATTGCTGATTTACAGGAGGGCGCAATCATCAAGTCCACGGTCTTATCTGACGGCCACCATTGCTGACTTACAGGAGGGCGCAATCATCAAGTCCACGGTCTTTTCTGACGGCCACCATTGCTGACTTACAGGAGGGCGCAATCATCAAGTCCACGGTCTTTTCTGGCGGCCACCATTGCTGACTTACAGGAGGGTGCAAACATCAAGTCCACGGTCTTTTCTGGCGGCCACCATTGCTGACTTACAGGAGGGCGCAATCATCAAGTCCACGGTCTTTTCTGGCAGCCACCATTGCTGACTTACAGGAGGGTGCAATCATCAAGTCCACGGTCTTTTCTGGCGGCCACCATTGCTGACTTACAGGAGGGCGCAAACATCAAGTCCACGGTCTTTTCTGGCAGCCACCATTGCTCAACGACGCGTTACATGTAATGTTATTATTAGCGAAACAACCCAATAAATGGACAACGGAATGAAGCCACGGGCCAAGGTGACTAAGAGAGACATTCACCCTGTGAATGCCGTTAAACACTGACGTCACGCATACATCTTATTGTTTTCTGCTGTCAAAGAAGGTAGGTAGGTACGTAAAGTCATTCCCCAGGCATTACGCCTTTGGAAGCCATGAAGGCTTATATGGCCAGTGCTTAAACCTGGTTTCTATAGTGCGAAGCAACTTAGAGTGCAGTTATACTGACTCTCCTGGACGGGACACTAATCCATCGCAGGTACCTTCCAAACAGTGTTTGTACTCATTTGGCACGGTATTTCCCAGTGAATTATCGGTTTTGTGCACAGCGTCTGCAGGTCATCTTTCAGTGAGAATTACCTCGCTGTACCATGTTTATTATTTTAATTGAGGTATAAAACAAAATGTGACATGAAGGAACTTCAAATGTTATTTAGGACTAGAACTCCACAAACAGCCCGTCTATTTGATTTTGATTTAGGCATTGTTTGAACCCAGTCGTTCGTTCTTTCGAGCTCTTTTCGGGGATACATTATGCATAATGGTGCATTTCGTCGGACACATAACATTAGCATGATAATAATTAACGAAGTATGTCGTAGATATCCTTTTTAATACATTTCGCACTCACCTCGCTCGGCTCGACGACTGCAAGATGCCGCTTGCCGAGTTTCGAAGCAAATTTGCTGGCGACGGCCGACCCGGCAGTGCCACCTCCGAGTATGAGCAGCTTGTAGCTGTCCGTCGTGCCCCTGGTCCCTATACTGTTCGGACGGCGGTGTCATGCGGCGTCCGGCGGAGTTGGAAGGATGCAGCCACTTGCCTCCGTCCCAACCGCAGCCGGCCCGACGACAGCAGCAGAGCAGTGGTCATAGGCAACGTCATGGTATAGAATGACTCAATAGGCATATGTTGTTGTGCGCGCTTTTACGTGACGAATTACTAGCGTTTTCAACGTGACTTTTCTTGATGTGGGAGGTCATTTACGTGACACCACAAACAACAAGTCTTTGAGGGTTTCAACGAATGCTGCATACGACAATAGTTTTCCAATTTTCCGTTGCAAGTTGCCTTTGCATTGTTTCCCTAAATAATCCCTTCATTGTGGATTATTCACTAGATTCGGAGGTAGTGCAGTTTCTTTATAATCCCGCGTTTACCTGATGATATTACATTAAAGCTCTGGCATCCGTCTTGTTTTGTTGACATCAATCCAGGCATATTATCCTGTGTGTGGTTTCCGCGTTCGTACTTACAGGGGAACTATTTTGGATGAAGGGTCGTATTCATTGTTGATGCGGGTGTTCGAATGTCCTCAGTTTTATGTACGGCCCCCACCACGGGCCGCCATTTATGTTTCCATCATGGCCACCGATGACGCCGTTGCTAGGCGACTAGAAATGTTGTGACGTATATGCATTCGTCGACGCCGCTTACGTGTCTATAAAATAATATTCCTTTGATATTACAAATGATCTAATCCACGTAATTTATACCAGGCTGTTGCAAATATTAAACATAGATTAAATAAAAGAAAAAACATAAAATAAATCGATAAAATCCTTGATGTTCTAGTAGTGACGAACCGAAACGCCTATCATGTGAAATGTGGAACTTTTCACGTCATAGGCA
>OY759264.1:51778611-51805242 GCA_963662155.1 Lamellibrachia columna
ATGCTGTCAATACATTTCGTTCTTTCTTAATTGAACTGAGACGGTGTTTATTCAACATGTCTATATCACATAAAGGATTACAATATGCATACAACTAAATATTCAATGAAATGTTGACTGAGAAATGCATGAAGTGCCAAAACTTTGTCATGTCCCATTGCACAGCACATACACACCTGTCGTATGCAATTTGGATCAAACAAAAGACGTAGCTATGTTTAGACAAATAACAATAATTCACAAAAACTAAAGGCAAAAATTTAAAAGTGAAATGTGATGACATATCTTCTAAAGTATATACAACAACAAAACAGTTATATTTTTAACCATGCAGTAGGCAGATTACAGACGACTAAATGCTATATTTTAACCAAAGAAGTGTTGTATAGCAAAACCTCTATGTAGGTTACTCAGTGCCTAGTATTGCAGCACGTAATAACACGGCGACTCGCCAAGTCGCGAGCCTGTTCAGCCTCTCACATTCTACTGAGATGTGTTTTATGCTCGAATCTTATATTACGTGCACAGCCATAGTTGTCATTAAATAAACAATATAATTGTACAATAATCAACTAGCATTGATAAACTATAATAACGTTATTAATGATAACTGATTGTTGTAAGATTATATATTATGACAACAGCTTTGAGCTAAGGTTGGTCATACAATTTAGGATTCATACTTACAACACCTATCATAATTCATGTCATATTTGAGTTTCTGCTCAAAAGAAAAACACTCGCCATTTAGTGTGAATAGGAATGGAGCATTTCGAAACGTGTCTACATATCACGCGAATGTGTCGCCTCGCCCGCTACTGTATGTTAGCAAGCGCGTTGTGTTAATCGCGTCAGTAGATCCAACGTAATAAGCCGTTGTGTGTGCGTTAGATTGGTCGTGCAAATGGGAGCTTTGTGTGCAAGCCGTTTTACTGGTTCCATGCATTTCGAGTCTTACCATAATTTGGTTCGGCTTAACCAAATATGCGTCAACACTATGAGTTGTAGCCTGTTTCAGTCAATGGTGTCCTCTTGCGAGGTAGTTGGCAGAATTGACTGCGTCGTGTCATGGACACGTCTGTCGTGAATTGTGCGGTTGAGATTCAACGACTGGTTACACGTTTACCCCTGTGTAGGATCCCATACTTCCCCTGACGTAGACGCCATGTAGATGGACCAACGGATTTTAGTGTCTCTTCAAAAAAACACAGGCGGTGAATGAAGTTACCTAAACATGGAAACAGCAGCACGGTGGACTTGACAGTCCAGCGGTCTAACCGCCGAGCCACTGCGCTACCACTGTCCGACAACAAGTCACTCACTTATGGCGGCGGCTGTCTTGGACGTCGGCAGATTGGAACAGTCTCCCATGGAGAAGATGTTGGGATAGCGCACGTGCTGACACGTCTCCTTGTCGACGTCAACGTATCCCGACTTGTCCGACACCTCGCTGTCCCACAAGACACTGGACGCGGAACATGGCGGAGCCACGTGCAACATCTCGTACTGAAAGAACAAATCGTAATCCGTCAGTTTCAAATGTTAAATCTGGCATATGAGAGTATTCATTTCGTACTGAAACAAATCTCTATGTGTCTGTTTGAATGCTACAAAACTCATGCTACAGAAAATCCAAGCTTTCGTGAATAAGTATCTAACATGTTTTTAAAGATCAAGAATCAAGAACCAATTACAAGGAAGAACAGCAGCTGGATACGCCATAGTCTCGGGAAGTGGAGCTGGATACGCCATACTCTCGGGAAGTGGAGCTGGATACGCCATACTGTCGGGAAGTGGAGCTGGATACGCTATACTCTCGGGAAGTGGAGCTGGATACGCCATACTCTCGGGAAGTGGAGCTGGATACGCCATACTGTCGGGAAGTGGAGCTGGATACGCCATACTGTCGGGAAGCCAACTCAACACATCACAAGACAGGCGCTAACACCGAACCATCGGGGAAAGGGAAAGGCCGAGAAACATATGTCGCAGAGAAACGGAAGGAGAGAGGAAAAACGCAGGATGTGGGTAGAAATAACTGGAAACGCCCAAAACCTTGTCTGTTGGAAATTCGTCGTTAATAGCCTATGCTCCGTCAGGGAATGAAAAGGCTTAATTAAGTCAAGTAAATTAAGTATTCCTCAGTCATCCATGCCATCAAACGTTCAAATGTCACCTAACATACTTTGTTTTTTCACAGCGATTCCAATGTATTTAGCAGTGACTTACTGTATTTAGCAGTGACCTACTGTATTTAGCAGTGACCTACTGTATTTAGCAGTGACCTACTGTATTTAGCAGTGACCTACTGTATTTAGCAGTGACCTACTGTATTTAGCAGTGACCTACTGTATTTAGCAGTGACCTACTGTATTTAGCAGTGACCTACCTGGTATGTTTCTGTTACGCCGTCTGTGCCCAGGACTTCGAAGACGGCCTCCTTCGTTTCGTGTTTAACTTCAACCAGGTTCCGCTTTAATTTCAGCTTAATGTCTCTGGAATTCGATACCAAATTTATTATAGCGACATTGGTAATGTACACGAAATCGGAGCTATAATTACAAATGCATAATCCATTCTTGAAAAAAAAAGTGTTGAATTAACAAACGTGGTATTTTTTATAGAATTTGTCTTCACAATATTTTTGGTAGCTGACATTCATCGTTTTGAATTTCCCAATATTGGCCACTTGCGATATCAACAATCAGTCCGATTTAATAATCGTGATACATTTAACATATATTTCAGTCAACCTCTATTGCTATTGCATCGCCGCCACCACCACCACTACCATCACCACTACCACTACCATCGCCATTACCAACAAAACTACCATCCCGTCACCATCACCATCCCCACCACCACTACCATCGCCATCACTACCACCACTACCATTGCCATCACCACGACCACTACCATCCCCGTCACCACCACCACCAGTACCATCGCCAATACCACCACCACTACCATCCCCGTCAACACCACCACTACCATCCCCGTCACTACCACCACTACCATCTCTGTCACCACCACCATCACTACCATCCCCGTCACCACCACCACTACTATCCCCGTCACCACCACCACTACCATCCCCGTCACCACCACCACCACTACCATCCCCATCACCACCACCACCACTACCATCCCCGTTACCACCACCACCACTACCATCCCCGTCACCACCACCACTACCATCCCAGTCACCACCACCACCACCACCACTACCATCGCCATCACCACCACCATTGCCATCCCTGTCGTCACCACCACTACCATCGCTAACACCACCACCACTACCATCCTCATCCCCATCACCACCACCACTTCAATGACGGAATTCAATCACGGACATAATACCAATATATAAACAAACCACAAACTACAACGAGTCCCTGATTTCTGGCATTGTTATTAGCTCTTATTAATTGTCGGCAACTTTTTCTCAAACGTTTTAACTGGTACTAATGATGTGAAATAACATAAAGGCCACGCTTATAACGCAGGCTCTCTATCTACTGGTAATACTAGTTCAGCCTAAAACACCAGTAGAATCGCCATTACGTTTTCGCAGAAGCACTCACGCACGTACGCACGTACGCATGCATGCAAACACAAACAATCGCGCGAGCACGCACGCTCAGGCAGTCACGCACCCAGGCGCACTCACCGTTCTACCATCTGGTCGTGTAATGTCTGCGCATATTTTGGAACGCCGAAGACAACTCCGAGGGCCGTGTTGTAGATCATCGTCGCTTTGTCTCTCTTTCCCACCTGTAGATCAGAGACATGCGAACATTATGTTTAGACTAATAAAAATGCCCATCATCCGGACTAACTTTGTAGTTCATATTTACCAAATTTCAGGATACACTACATTAATACAGAAATATCCATTTATGCCTTAGTATTTGGTGTTGCCACGCAATATCTCTCGAATTGCTACGTAATACTGGATGTTATAGTAACGTGTAGCGACGCCTTGTCCTTGTATTGCGTAACTTTAGACAAGAGAAGAAGAGACGCATGACATTGTTTACAATTGTACGTAATTGTTCGTGTAGCGTTGTTGACAGTTGTACGTAACAACTCGATGAACCCCTGAAAGTTTGGCGCCTCAGATACAAAGCGTCTAGGAGGGGTAGCGTAACATACATACATACATACATACATACATACATACATACATACATACATACATACATACATACATACATACATACATACATACATACATACATACATACATACATACATACTCACGGTGGATTGTGACAAGATGTCTGAGCCCGAATATACAACATTCTGCACTGTTCCGCAGACGCATACAATATTTGATGCGGTAAAAGGGCTTTGTGTATGATGCAATAGCTCACGTACTGTGTATGCTGTAAAAGCCCACGTACTGTGTATGCTAACGTATGATAACGTATGATAACGTACCCGTCGAAAATAATCTTCAGCCAAGTACAGGATCTTCTGCGGTGCGCCTGCGCACTTGATCGGTGTGTTCGGGAAGGTAAAGATGGCGTTCCCCTCCTTGAAGGCTTTCATGGCGGCGAACGTCTTCTCTACGTATTTTGGGTGATAATTGGAACAGACGGCCGGGTCATGTTCCAACGCCTCAAGGAGACCCTTTACCTGCGGCAAGTATATTTTTGGAGCTGAAATATGGACTTCAAACAAAGTCAATACGACAAGACCTTGCTGCAGGTTGTAGAAAAGCGAACCGTGAAAGTTTACACCATAACGGAAACACGAGTTGTATTAAAGACAAATTGCAATGAGGCTAAATGAACTATTCAGTGAAACAAACAGAAGATATGAATGTCGCCTCGTTGATAACCGAAGGGAAACGAAAAACACTGGGCGAAATCGAAATTAAACTTTCCTGTTCGTAAGATTAGATTCAGTCGAATGAGATAATTACAAGACTAGATTGAACATTATATATGAACATTAAACTATTTATTTTATTCATGAGAGAAAAAAATAAATCTTAATATCGTTGTTTCGTACCAACATTCACGGATTACGGATACCCATGTATGCATGAACCTGGACTAACGCCTTAAGGCATAGCGTAACGCCTAGGCTGTGGCATTAGCCGGCTAGTTAGTATGCATGGGAACCGAGTAGGCTCAATTTGCCGCTAAGTCCCGGCGTGTCTTTACGCCCAAGAACCACCAGGACTAACTCCTAAGTCTCTGGGGTAAGAATAGAGCTAATATTAGATTGGGACAGTAATTGTTTGGCATAGATGACTCCGATGACATTTTAGGCGAAACATAATAATCAGTGAAAAAACTTTGGAAAAACCTTTGGAAATTGCTGCTAACATTCAACGTTCAGATTTCGACGTTTAGATACACTGTCGATCGTTGACGATTGTTAAGTCATTGATAACATCAGCGTCTGGCAGCGGTTTGTCTGGTGGTCCGTTCCCCCACTTGTTTTGGTCGCACAAACTATTTTTGAGTCGTCGATTTTAAATATTTATATTTCTTTTTCATGTCGTCCTCCTTGCGAAAGTTGAGGTGTTCGAGACCAGCAACGCATGCGTTTACCTTGGCTTTGTCTTAGCAGTGATATCTCGGCAAAACCTCTCTCTTTTAATCATTATCAAGCTTTGTAACTTACTCGTGATCGTTATTTTATTGTTGGCGATGCCTTCAATAACGCGTATAATATATTCATCTATAAAGTTTGAGTTTCCCTTCTGCTTTCTGCCGCGGACAACTTCGGTATTTACGCTGATTCTGAACTAACAGACTGACATATCTTACCCTTTGACCCGTTGCGCGTGCGCAGTGCAATGGATTGTGTCTGGAATCCCGGGAATCCCTTCTAGTCCGGACTAGCAAGCCTAGTCTATAGACTAACTAGTTTGATACTATCGGTGCGCTACGTCCGGTTCATGCATCGCGACTAAATGTATTGTATTGCTAGTCTATAGCTAGTCTATAGCTTGGCTAGACCGGACGTAACTCTTAGTCTGGGACTGAGCTACGCCCGGTCCATGCATACGGCCCCCATTGAATAACTCTACTCTACTCTGCATTGTGACAATTACGATAAAAGGAACTCCGTTTTTGACTGCCCTATCTTGTGTCGATTAGCCATTATTAATACCACTATGAGCACGTACATATCACCACAACGGTGGTAGTTAGTATTCAGTGCGTAGTACGTTGCCATTTACTGTGTTGTGTTATTTATTCTCGGCAGCAACTCCCGAAGATTCTCTTACCAGAAAGTAGTTGGCTTGCATCCCCAGCGCGATCACTAAATACTCGTATTTCACCTGAAACAAATATAGCGGTAATGACACACCCATCGTGATACGTTATTGTATCACTCACCATTTATGTTCGAGTTTATGTTACACTCATGAAATGTCACAAGGGGCCATGGTAGTGACGGTGATGTTGGTCTTGTTGCTGGTAATAATGGTAATGGTAATGGTAATGGTCCACTCACCACTCACCACCAATCGCCACTCACCAGCCGTCCGTCCGTCGTGCCGACGGTGTTGTCGTTCGGACTGATCTCGGCTACGGACGTCTGCAGCCAGTCGCAGTTCTTCGGCAACACGTCACCCGTCGGTTTGTGGGTCTGGTCGAGGTTTTTCAGTCCGCTGCCGACCAGTGTGAACATCGGCTGGTAGTAGTGAGTCTACAAAATCACACCACGTCAACGTTCTGTCGCACAAAAAATATTAGTATTAAGTATTAAGCCTGGCATTCACGCTACGACCTAGGCATCGTCCGCCGACCCATGCTATGTAGGGGCGGCGGACGAGAGTCTTAAAACATAGGCGACGATTCTGCCCTTCAGATACACTTCTGGGTCGGAACTAAATAACTTAAAATTAGGGTTTGCAGGGCGCGTTTGTCAACTTGGATAGACATTATGGCACCAACGCTCCATCGCATCGCGTCATCGCTCGATCGCGTTGCTACATTCATCACACAACGAAGACGTCCTATCTCGCCTACCTTAGATATTATTGTACGCGGCAATGTCCGTTCTGGGTGGGTGCGTAGTGCACTACAGTGGTTTATCAGTGGTGCATGGCGGACCAGCAAATAATTATTAATCCAAGTGCATGCTATTGACATGGTTGACCCACACGGAAAAGCAGTGCGGTGAAGGTTATCCTTTTAACCACCCAGTAACAGAAGACGAATAAATGAATACACGGACCAAGTTGACTAAGAAAAAATATTATCCCGTGAATACCGTCAAACACTAATGGAACGCATACATTTTATTCCTCAGGTCACAATGACCTCGTAGCTGCGTGCCAAAGAGGACATCTTATAGCGACAGTATATGAAGGTTGGACATGCCCGAGTTGAGTGCATATATTCTGTGGTGAGACTGTCTTGCAATTATAACAAATGACGTCAGTGCACTTCATCTTCACACCACTGTGTTTTATTACATGATTTTATTTGGTTACCGTGTCATCTGTTGTGGTTTTGTCACGATATAAAGTGTCATTTGAGGGACCCTAAACTTTTTAAGCCTACAACTTGACAACCAAGTTCGCGAAGATGTTTAACAACAAAATGGACACCTATTTCAGAAGGCGGGGTATGCATCTGGATGTATAATAATGTTAGACTCTCAATAAGCCAATGGCATCTTTGTCAACTTGCCATCTGGGTTTTGTGTTTGCTCTGGGTGGCAATCTTATTAAGTCTTGGTAAACGAACCCAAACCGACTTGCGTGAAAACTATCAAATTTTCAAAGATTTTGTGGGATATTTCAGTAAAATATAACATTATCGAAAAAAACCGCATATATTCATGCACGCACGCACGCACGCACGCACGCACGCACGCACGCACGCACGCACGCACGCACGCACGCACGCACGCACGCACGCACGCACGCACACACAAACTTTTTCTCATGGACATACCAGGTGTTTAGTTTGACAGCGACGCTATTGTCAAGACAAACTGGTTGCCCGGTGAAAAAAGTGGAGTGCACTAAAATTTGAAACAATATGTCTCAATTTAGTTACTCGCACCGCACCCGGCTTTGACAGAGGGTTACATTGACACGGCGACATACATTAGTCCGGTTCCAGTGTTTAAGGGTCACTTACACTGAGATGTCTGCAAAAGCTACTCAGGTTAAAAAGTCAGCAAAAAGTGGAGGTACTGTAGAATCCTTGTCACGTTGCTATTACACTATCTACAATTTTATATCAAAATCAAAAATACTTGGTATAAAGGCACCGCAAGCATTGCAAATGTTTGTATAAAGAAATGTGCTTGTTTAATTTAGACTATTATATGATAAGAATGCGCATGTAACGGCGTGAATGTCTTCATTATACAAAACTAATAATCTGTATTACCCAAGGTGCTTTGTAAATATAACAACATTAAACAATTACAAGTAGGAAAGGATATCCCTATCCAAAAACTGGGGGCACGATCCACACATTGCTGATACAGTGAATGGTTAGCCAATTATTGAAAACAATCAACTGGGAAAAATCTCTCTCGAAAACATACTTTCTTTCCATTTGTTCGTGATAATACAAGTGTGCCCTTGAGAAACCCACTCACATCTAATGTTTTATTTGATTTTTTTTATATTTACAAAGCCCCTAAACTCGTATCTCAAACTATGAGTTGCATAACCACGATAAGATCAATGCCTCGGGCTTGATAGTCTACATTGATGACTATCAACTGTTACATAAGCGTCCAATATGAATGTTCCCACGGACAGTTGTTGAACGTTGAGTACACTGAATTCTGCTGCATGAAAAAGCACGTTGAATAGACCAGGTGATAGGTGACTCATTCGCTGCCTGCGCTATTCATTGATGGAATACTGTACCACAATTGTAACGACCTAGACGCGTGCGGGTCGTTATTCACCAGACCAGGAAGTTGGCAACGCCATGGATCAAATTACCTACCTCAATAATAAGAAATAAAGGACTACTTCATTGGCACTTGAATGTGACCTCGACGAATATAAACTGCCAGCACTCATTCTCTGTTCGCTCTATCCCAATGTGGAAATTGCTCGCCCAGGAAGCTGTAGATTTGGATGGAAATCTTATTAAATCCTTGTTAAAACATGACTTTGTTCATCATTAGTAAACAAACGCTCACGCTCGGTCATTCGTTTGGTCGTCTTAATAAATCACACGAATCCGATTTTGAATGGCTTGTTTTTAAGCTCATCAAAGAATGATCACGGCGGACGCGAAGCGGAATTCCCATTGATAACAGGACGCCTGCGACATACAACCAGCTAATGACTCTGTCAAACGCAGATAATATTGATCCAACCACATATCACAAACAACTGTAACAACTGTGTTGGTTTGTGGTGTGATTTTGCAGTTCTAAAAAAAATCAAGGTTATTGTGTTTCTCCTTTTTCTTGCTGTATTTAGCAACACGTCAAGAGAGTCGCCCGTACTGTGCTTGCGAGTACACAAACCCTGTAACTAACAAACTAACAACACGTCAAGAGAGTCGCCCGTACTGTACTTGCGAGTACACAAACCCTGTAACTAACAAACTAAATGGTGTCGCAGGTAAACATTATACAATCAGGGGTCACCCACTGAATCTTGCTATATTCCATTGTGTTTGAATTATGCAAGAGATTTTACAATTTTCAAACACTGACATAATACATATCTATTTAAATACATATTAAAGTAACAAACTCATACTGGCGAAATGTTCGTTATGTTGTGACATAATCCAATGAATAACATTTTCTTGCAACACAACTATTGGTCTTACTCACTTCTATGTTTGGGCAACCATCGGTCGCCGTCGTCATATGTTGCACACAAGAAATAACTGCAGGTTGAAATGGAGTGGGCCGAAGTGATTAATAGGGAAAGCAACGTAAGTGTAAGTTTGATCGTGGAGACACACGCGTACTAACCACCTACTGGACGTGCTGCTAGCCCAACTCCCTGCCTGGCAGCCCCACTCCCTGCCTGGCAGCCCCACTCCCTGCCTGGCAGCCCCACTCCCTGCCTGGCAGCCCCACTCCCTGCCTGGCAGCCCCACTCCCTGCCTGGCAGAAGAAGAACTGACGTCCCAGTACTCAATTTCCTGAAGAAGGCGAACGATGTTCGTCGAATCGTGGAAGTGATTGAAATCAATAGTCGTGTTGTAAGACAATAACCCATTGGACAAAAAAATACGTTTGTTATATGCATAATGGGGTATTTCATCGGGCACGTATCACCAGCATGACAATATGGAACAAAGTCGAACGTATGCATCCATTTTAATACATTTCACACTTACCTTACTAGGTTCAATTACAGCAATGTTACGCTTGCCGAGTTTCTTGGCAAATTTGCTGGCGACGGTCGACCCTGCAGTGCCGCCTCCGAGAACGAGCAGTTTGTAGCTGTCTGTCGGGCTAATCGCCCCTCTTTCCTCGGCGGCCGTGTCGTGCATCGTCCGGCAGAGTTGGACGGACGCAGCCATCACGCTACGTCCCAACCGCTCCCGGGCAGAGGTCCGTAGCACAGCAGTGGTCAGATGCAACGTCATGGTTAACGACACTGTCGTTGGTTTGTCCTTACAGAAGTTCAACAGTCACTGTGGAGATTCTGGTCCGGTTGTTGCCACGTTCTGTGAATCGGTGCCCGCCTCGACGCCACGCGCGTCTTTAAGTACCGTTGTCCGACACGCGTCGGTGCAGAGCTGCCAACCACAAGAGTGTGTGAGATTATTGATGCGCAGCGCGAGGCGAAGCCCTGCCCAGCGCCGAAGTGGGGTTCTGCTGTGGGGAGAGCACGAGAGGGGGCTGTGGGAAGAGCACGAGAGGGGGCTGTGGGGAGAGCACGAGAGGGGGCTGTGGGGAGAGCACGAGAGGGGGTTGTGGGAGAGCACGAGAGGGGGTTGTGGGGAGAGCACGAGAGGGGGCTGTGAGGAGAGCACGAGAGGGAGCTGTGGGTAGAGCACGAAATGGGGTTGTGGGGAGAGCACCAGAGGGGGCTGTGGGGAGAGCACGAGAGGGGGCTGTGGGGAGAGCACGAGAGGGGGCTGTGGGGAGAGCACGAGAGGGGGTTGTGGGAGAGCACGAGAGGGGGTTGTGGGGAGAGCACGAGAGGGGGCTGTGGGGGGAGCACGAGAGGGAGCTGTGGGGAGAGCACGAAAGGGGGTTGTGGGGAGAGCACCAGAGGGGGCTGTGGGGAGAGCACGAGAGGGGGCTGTGGGGAGAGCACGAGAGGAGGCTGTGGGGAGAGCACGAGAGGGGGGCTGTGGGGAGAGCACGCGAGGGGGCTGTGGGGAAAGCAGGAGAGGGGGCTGTGGGAGAGCACGAGAGGGGGTTATGGGAGAGCACGAGAGGGGGCTGTGGAGAGAGCACGAGAGGGGGATGTGGGGAGAGCACGAGAGGGGGCTGTGGGGAGAGCACGAGAGGGGGCTGTGGGGAGAGCACGAGAGGGGGTTGTGGGGAGAGCACGAGTGGGGGCTGTGGGGAGAGCACGAGAGGGAGCTGTGGGGAGAGCACGAGAGGGAGCTGTGGGGAGAGCACGAGAGGAGGCTGTGGGGAGAGAACGAGAGGGGTCTGTGGGGAGAGCACGAGAGGGAGCTGTGGGGAGAGCACGAGAGGAGGCTGTGGGGAGAGCACGAGAGGGGGCTGTGGGGAGAGCACGAGAGGGGGCTGTGAGGAGAGCAAGAGAGGGGGCTGTGGGGAGAGCACGAGAGGGAGCTTTGGGGAGAGCACGAGAGGGAGCTGTGTGGAGAACACGAGAGGGGGCTGTGGGAGAGCACGAGAGGGGGTTATGGGAGAGCACGAGAGGGGCTGTGGGTAGAACACGAGAGGGGGCTGTGTGGAAAGCACGAGAGGGGGCTGTGGGGAGAGCACGAGAGGGGGCTGTGGGGAGAGCACGAGAGGGAGCTGTGGGGAGAGCACGAGAGGGGGCTGTGGGGAAAGCTCGAGAGGGGGTTGTGGGAGAGCACGAGAGGGGGTTGTGGGGAGAGCACGAGAGGGAGCTGTGGGGAGAGCACGAGAGGGGGTTGTGGGGAGAGCACGAGAGGGGGCTGTGGGGAGAGCACGAGAGGGGGCTGTGGGGAGAGCACGAGAGGAGGCTGTGAGGAGAGCACGAGAGGGGGGCTGTGGGGAGAGCACGAGAGGGGGCTGTGGGGAAAGCAGGAGAGGGGGCTGTGGGAGAGCACGAGAGGTGGTTATGGGAGAGCACGAGAGGAGGCTGTGGGAAGAGCACGAGAGGGGGCTGTGTGTACAGCACGAGAGGGGGGCTGTGGGGAGAGCACGAGAGGGGTTGTGGGAGAGCACGAGAGGGGGCTGTGGGGAGAGCACGAGAGGGGGCTGTGTGGAGAGCAAGAGGGGGGCTGTGGGGAGAGCACGAGAGGGGGTTGTGGGGAGAGCACGAGAGGGGGCTGTGGGGAGAGCACGAGATGGGGCTGTGGGGAGAGCACGAGAGGAGGCTGTGGGGAGAGCACGAGAGGGGGGCTGTGGGGAGAGCACGAGAGGGGGCTGTGGGGAAAGCAGGAGAGGAGGCTGTGGGAGAGCACGAGACGGGGTTGTGGGAGAGCACGAGAGGGGGCTGTGGGGAGAGCACGAGAGGGGGCTGTGTGGAAAGCACGAGAGGGGGCTGTGGGGAGAGCACGAGAGGGGGCTGTGGGGAGAGCACGAGAGGGGGCTGTGGGGAGAGCACGAGAGGGGGCTGTGTGGAGAGCACGAGAGGGGGCTGTGGGGAGAGCACGAGAGGGGGTTGTGGGAGAGCACGAGAGGGGGTTGTGGGGAGAGCACGAGAGGGGGCTGTGGGGAGAGCACGAGAGGGAGCTTTGGGGAGAGCACGAGAGGGGGCTGTGGGAAGAGCACGAGAGGGGGCTGTGGGGATAGCATGAGAGGGGGTTGTGGGGAGAGCACGAGAGGGGGCTTTGGGGAGAGCACGAGAGGGAGCTGTGGGGAGAGCACGAGAGGGGGCTGTGGGGAGAGCATGAGAGGGAGCTGTGGGGAGAGCACGAGAGGGGGCTGTGGGGAGAGCACGAGAGGGAGCTGTGGGGAGAGCACGAGAGGGGGCTGTGGTGAGAGCACGAGTGGAGGCTGTGGGGAGAGCACGAGAGGGAGCTGTGGGGATAGCACGAGAGGGAGCTGTGGGGAGAGCACGAGAGGAGGCTGTGGGGAGAGCACGAGAGGGGGTTGTGGGGAGAGCACGAGAGGGGGCTGTGGGGAGAGCACGAGAGGGAGCTGTGGGGAGAGCACGAAAGGGGGCTGTGGGGAGAGCACGAGAGGGGGTTGTGGGGAGAGCACGAGAGGGGGCTGTGGGGAGAGCACGAGAGGGGGCTGTGGGGAGAGCACGAGAGGAGGCTGTGGGGAGAGCAAGAGAGGGGGGCTGTGGGGAGAGCACGAGAGGGGGCTGTGGGGAAAGCACGAGAGGGGGCTGTGGGGAGAGCACGAGAGGGGGTTGTGGGGAGAGCACGAGAGGGGGCTGTGGGGAGAGCACGAGAGGGAGCTGTGGGGAGAGCAAGAGAGGGGGCTGTGGGGAGAGCATGAGGAGGAGCTGTGGGGAGAGCACGAGAGGGGGCTGTGGGTAGAGCACGAGAGGGAGCTGTGGGGAGAGCACGAGAGGGGCTGTGGTGAGAGCACGAGTGGGGGCTGTGGGGAGAGCACGAGAGGGAGCTGTGGGGAGAGCACGAGAGGGAGCTGTGGGGAGAGCACGAGAGGAGGCTGTGGGGAGAGCACGAGAGGGGCTGTGGGGAGAGCACGAGAGGGAGCTGTGGGTAGAGCACGAGAGGGGGCTGTGGGGAGAGCACGAGAGGAGGTTGTGGGAGAGCACGAGAGGGGGTTGTGGGGAGAGCACGAGAGGGGGCTGTGGGGAGAGCATGAGTGGGGCTGTGGGAGAGCACGAGAGGGGGTTATGGGAGAGCACGAGAGGGGCTGTGGGGAGAGCACGAGAGGGGGCTGTGGGGAGAGCACGAGAGGGGGCTGTGGGGAGAGCACGAGAGGGAGCTGTGGGGAGAGCACGAGAGGGGGCTGTGGGGAGAGCACGAGAGGGGGTTGTGGGGAGAGCACGATAGGGGGCTGTGGGGAGAGCCCGAGAGGGGGCTGTGGGGAGAGCACGAGAGGAGGCTGTGGGGAGAGCACGAGAGGGGGGCTGTGGGGAGAGCACGAGAGGGGGTTGTGGGAGAGCACGAGAGGGGGCTGTGGGGAGAGCACGAGAGGGGGCTGTGTGGAAAGCACGAGAGGGGGCTGTGGGGAGAGCACGAGAGGGGGCTGTGGGAGAGCACGAGAGGGGGCTGTGGGGAGAGCACGAGAGGGGGCTGTGGGGAGAGCACGAGAGGGGGCTGTGGGGAGAGCACGAGAGGGGGCTGTGGGGAGAGCACGAGAGGGGGCTGTGGGGAGAGCACGAGAGGGGGTTGTGGGGAGAGCATGAGAGGGGGCTGTGGGGAGAGCACGAGAGGGAGCTGTGGGGAGAGCACGAGAGGGAGCTGTGGGGAGAGCACGAGAGGGGGCTTTTGCACCCTCTCTTTGGTGTGGGTACGAACATTTTTATAATGTAGAATCAAAATGCAGCTATTTCCAGCATTTCAGGGTTGAAAAAAATAATGTCTTTCAGTAGCCATATTTGTTAGTTTAAACAGAATATTTCATTTACTAATGCGTGAAATGTGGAAATGTATAAATACAAGATTAAATGTACACACCTTGCGTTCGTCTTTCTAACTTCCGAACAGTATATTTTAAGCAGCTGGATATTGTTCCGATAACAAATTTCCCACAGGAAAATAATTCGAAGTAATATCACATTCAAGAAACATTCCACATAATATATTATGCGTTGTTTCTATTCACATATTGTGGAAACTGCTGCTTTCATGTTCACTCTTTGTGTTGTGTGTTGTACTCCTTCGTGGTTCATGTTCATGTTCATGTTCATGTTCATGTTCATGTTCATGTTCATGTTCATGTTCATGTTCATGTTCACTCTTTGTGTTGTGTGTTGTACTCCTTCGTGGCCTTCTTTGCTTTGGCCAAGACTTCTTTGGACGGTTCCCACTTGTAACAATGTGTGGCAGATTCTGGGCTGGCCATCTTGATTGTGAGGAGAGACGTCAGAGGTCCATCCAGGGAGAAACTGCCTCTGAAGTCCGTCCGTCCGTCTACTTGACAAAGTCGGAAGCGATGCGGAAATGGACAGATACCTTACGGAAGCGCTGACTGCTGGAAGTAAAGATACCTTACGGAAGCGACCCCACTGCTGGAAGTAAAGCTTTCGGAAAGCTTCCAGGATCGAAAACAGATGTTTTACAGTGTGCAATAAAAGTATATAAATTTCAAATGGCGCAAATGCGTGAGATAGTAAGCCCTGGGCATGAGAGCGTAACATTAGATAGAAATGCGTGAGAGTTGGCAGGTATGTGGGTGGGTTTCGGCGGCTGTGCACAGTGTTGTTGGGTGGATGTTGTCAACGTAACGTCGATCACTTGATGTAGTGCGTACGTCGGTACGTCGATCACTTGATGTAGTGCGTACGTCGGTACGTCGATCACTTGATGTAGTGCGTACGTCGGTACGTCAAGTCCACAAGCGGCAATGATTACCAGCAGTGCGGACTTTCCGCGTTGTTCACCTTGTATTTCCAGCTGGACTCAGCGAGTGGTCAGTGCGTGGACATTGTCCACGCGAGTGGTCAGTGCGTGGACATTGTCCACGCACTGACCACTCGCTGAGTCCAGCTGCCCGGACAACAGGTGGCGTCTGATTATAGTTAAAGAGCGATGTTGCCATTCCCTCGCGCCTCGCATCCAGTAACTGTTGTTGTTATGCGATGTTTTCACACTTTGATCAGCTGCTAGTCACATTTTACGTGACGCACTAGCAACGTTTCCAACGGAAGCGCAATGCACAAACAAAAATCCGTTTTCTCAGAATATAATTATCTTATTATATTCTGAGAAAACGGCTTTTTTGTTCATTTTGTTACAAGCACGAACAAAAACGCCGTTCTTTCAAAATAGTCTGAGAAAACTGCTTTTTTGTTCCTGCATTACGCAACTGTTCAAGGTCATGCTTCTAACCACTTGACGCGCGTTTTTCTCTCATTTTGACGCTAACACCAAGAATTACTCATGTGTTGAATACGTACACTTTCCCCAAAAGACATTGATTATCCACATTTCTACAGGATACGCACGCTAGCACGGGTTGGGAAATTTAACATATAATATTTTACATTGAGGCAAAATTTAACATACCAATATAATAAATTAATCGCTTCATGATGTTTTAATGGAAATCTAGGATATATGACTAGCTTATAAGATTAAATAGGTCCTACCTAAAATACTTATTTAACAAGAAACTTGTAGATTCCATATTTGGAACTGTAAAGAAGAGAATGGAAGATCGCTTTTAAATACTGGTCTACTATATTATTTTCGTGCTGAAAATGTTGACAAAGAAACTGATGCAATTTAAGAAAAAACACGAAGATCGAAACCAACCACTGAAGTTCCTCAGAAAAATACTGACCGCCGTTCTCCGCCGAGCTAAATGGATTAAAGTAAGACAAAAGTTGCATTGGCCGGGAATCGAACCCGGGCCGCCCGCGTGGCAGGCGAGCATTCTACCACTGAACCACCAATGCGCACAGCAAACAATTTTCATTTAACTGCTTAAGCATTAAAGCGTTTTCGATCTAAACTAGTTAGGGCCTACAATTATTTACTAAGATTTAACAAGATAACCATCCAAAAGAAGGCAAGTTGACAAGGAAGCCATTGGTTTATCAAATTTCAACAATATTTTCATCTATTTATAGCCCGTTCTTATCAGATATCTGTAATTTTTGTTTAAACATATTCACATTGCTAGCATTAACACAATCGCTTGACAGTTTGTTCCATTCATTAATCAACCCTTCTATTTGGTATCCTCTTAGTCTCCTGGCTACATTCTAATAAGCGGCTTTCATAACTAAAGTATCTCAATTGTGTCCCTCCCTCCCTCCCTCCCTCCCTCCCATTTTTGGATACGAAGCAACTGCGCCACAAATGTCTCAGTTCGCAGGCGACGGCCACATTCACCTTTTGGTGAATGTGTGCACGCTTTTGCGTGCGTGCACGAGTGCGAGTGTTTGTGTGTGCGCCAGTGGGCGTGCTTGTGCGTACATACGTTCTTTCGTGCGTGCGTTCGCGAGCGTACATGTGTGTATGTCAAATTAGGGGGCACTCCGTGTACACGCCATACACTTCTCAGTGTGGTTTCCGCGTTTTAATGGGCAATGATAGGTTTACTTTTCAGCTGTTCATTTATATATTCAAAATCAAAAACATTATACAATAATCCTGCATTCCGGGCTGCGTTTGTCAAATGTCCTGTTGTGCAGCACACAGAAAAACCGCATTTTGTTCCCCACCACCCCAGCTGAATCCGCGTGCCTCTCGATCGGCCAACCGTAGTCGTGTATATAGTTATTCTTGTCGTATCCGTTACCATTTTCAGGCGCATGCCTTTGCCCGGTGCGTGACGGTGGCGGACAAAGGCATGCGTCAGAATTTGATAGAATGATTACCAAGCTGCCTTTCATTTCATGTGAAAGTCCAATCGCTATTCACTGTCCTGAACAAGAAAATATCCTCGCATTATATATACTCAAACACACACACACACACACACACACACACACACACACACACACACACACACACACACACACACACACACACACACACACACACACACACACACACACACACACACACACACACACACACACACACACACACACACACACACACACACACACACACACACACACACACACACACACACACACTCACACACACACACACACACACACACACACACACACAAACACACACACACACACACTCACGAATTACCATTAACATGCGGGTGCTCTAGAAACATGTCAACGCGACCTTGGGGATCATTTGTTTCGCTGCCTCAAACACGTCCCATGCCTGTACACAATTGTTGCCCCTGGCTTTTCTAGTAGGTCTAATCCGGGTACACATGTCCATCAAACCATGACAGTAGTGGTCTGTTATTAAATAATGCAATTACTTGTCCGTAGGCATTTACAAGCAAGCTAGTGCATGGTTAACATTGCCAAAGGTGGACTACGTCATCAAACAAAAAGAAACATAATGACACATAATGAAATCAGTAACCGTACGCATTGGTGGTTCAGTGGTAGAATGCTCGCCTGCCACGCCCACAGAGATCCCGGGAGATTAGTTGTTTATAGTAGAGCTCTATGCGCCATTCACAGTTGACGACATTTATCTGTTCGTACAAAGCATACTTGAAGGGGAGGCAATGGTTTATCTAACCGATCAATGATCGATCATAGAAGGTAGTCAATATATTTTGGTCAATATCACTGTTTCGATTCTGTTCAACTCGATTTGAAATTACACACCTTATTGTCTGTTCTGCGTATAATAGTTGGCTCTTATTTTGTTATCGCGGTAAAGACGTGAGGCTGGCACCGATACTGGTCGTCGATTTGTTTACGTATAGAATGTTTTAGTTAAAGTTAGACGCACATAAACAATTACATTGCATGAGCAAATCTCTTTCCAGCAAAGTTACAAAACACATCTCTGTTATATAAGTTTTGTGATTTTAGAACTGCTCTCAATATTTTAAACCAACACATGATTTAATTGTTGATTATTAATTTGATTAAAATTAATTGTTAATTTAATTTAATTGAAGAATTTGGAAGGTTGATTTAATTTAATTGACTTGAGAAATGTGTGAGGTTCATTTTATTTGATTATATAATTTCTCAGTTAATTTAAATGTGATTAACTTTTCAAGTTACTTGCCCCATGCCTACAGCGAACAACTGGTTTGTGCAATTAAGTTTCTGAGAGGCAACCCTCACTCTGTAATCACTGCCAGACAGCAGACTGGACTGATTACTGATTACACTTCAGAAAGATCAGATCCGAGAGCATAGCATCTTCAATGCGACGACGAGTAATAACAATATAATAGTGTTACAATAGTGTTATAATAGTGTTATAATAGTGTTATAATAGTGTTATAATAGTGTTATAATAGTGTTATAATAGTGTTACAATAGTGTTATAATAGTGTTATAATAGTGTTATAATAGTGTTATAATAGTGTTATAATAGTGTTATAATAGTGTTACAATAGTGTTATAATAGTGTTATAATAGTGTTATGGGATGTTGTTCATAGATCGCTGAGTAGTAAGGAGGTTGCACGCATGGATGCGAGAAGCAACATTGTGAAGATGAACATTTAATGTGTTTAATGGCTTTGCAATACGGAAACCCCAACATGACATTCTGGATAAGGACAACATGCGCCGTCACTTCCTGATTACAGGATATCCACCAAACTCTGCCATTCGAAATTACATATTTTAATAATGTCTTTCCGGCATATAGACATTTTTCAATTAAACGAACATGAAACTTTTATGTATGCGTGAGCATCGCTAAATCTGTGGTAGAATGCATAAGTCTCTGTCGAGTGCTAATGACTATTTGCCTCTAATTAACGTGGGCATTGGTGGTTCAGTGGTAGATTGCTCGTCTGTCACGAGGGCGGCCCAGGTTCAATTTCCGGCCAATGTAACTTTTAACCTTTGTTGACTTCGACAAGGTTAACTTCCGATGCTC
The DNA here is from genome assembly GCA_963662155.1 of Lamellibrachia columna. NCBI lineage: Eukaryota > Metazoa > Annelida > Polychaeta > Sabellida > Siboglinidae > Lamellibrachia > Lamellibrachia columna. Next base: position 51,798,281 of record OY759264.1, read on the forward strand.
TCGTGTGTTGTTCAAGCCATACATCCTTTACCGTTGTGCAAATAAAAACCAAAGGTATCTGTACAAAAAGGTGCACCTTTCTTTTCCTAAAAAACTACCATCTGATAACTGTCTGTATATCATCAGAGAAAAAACAACAACTTATAGATGAGCCAGTCAAAACAACGCTAAAGGCATTTCAATCACGGTGGTTCGTATGCGTGATACATTGAAGTATCCGTTTTAGGCCTACAATACGGTCAGGCGTAGGCCTACAATAAGGCCAGGCGTAGGCCTACAACAAGGCCAGGCGTAGGCCTACAATACGGCCAGGCGTAGGCCTACAATAAGGCCAGGCGTAGGCCTACAATAAGGTCACGTTTCCGTGGCCAAGGACGCAAGACCTAAATAGCAAGTTGACAAAACCGACACTAAGAATGCACGAAACTCATCAATCACATTTAACTGGTGTGTGCTCTAGAAACAAGTCAACGCGACATTGGGGGGTAAATTTATTTCGCTACCGCAAATAGTTCCTACACCTGTACACTCGCTGCCCCTCGCTTGTCAGGTAGGTCTAGTCCGGCTACACATGCATGTCCGTCGAACCATGAAAACAGTAGCCTGTGATTACTTAATGCAAATAGGCGCTTTACGAGTGTGTAGGCATTTACAAGCTACTGCATGGCAAACATTGCCAAAGGTGGACTGCGTCATCAAACATAAAAACACTATTTTACACACAACAGTCACATAACCGTTACAACGATGACGTGACATAATAAGGTCAGCAAACGTACGCATTGGTGGTTCAGTGGTAGAATGCTCGCCTGCCACGCGGGCGGCCCGGGTTCGATTCCCGGCCAATGCAAATATATTTCTTGATTTTGACGAATTAAGCAATCATTCGATCATTCGGATGGGAACAAGGAATCGAGAGGGTCGAGAGCTCGTAGAATTGGTTATGAGGAACGGGCTGACCGTGGCAGGATCATTCGGATGGGAACAACGAATCGAGAGGATCGAGAGCTGGAAGAATTGGTTATGAGAAACGGGCTGACCGTGGCAGGATCATTCGGATGGGAACAAGGAATCGAGAGGGTCGAGAGCTGGAAGAATTGGTTATGAGAAACGGGCCGACCGTGGCAGGAACATTCGATCATTCGGATGGGAACAAGGAATCGAGAGGGTCGAGAGCTCGTAGAATTGGTTATGAGGAACGGGCTGACCGTGGCAGGATCATTCGGATGGGAACAAGGAATCAAGAGGGTCGAGAGCTGGTAGAATTGGTTATGAGAAACGGGCTGACCGTGGCAGGATCATTCGGATGGGAACAAGGAATCGAGAGGGTCGAGAGCTGGAAGAATTGGTTATGAGAAACGGGCCGACCGTGGCAGGAACATTCGATCATTCGGATGGGAACAAAGAATCGAGAGGGTCGAGAGCTGGAAGAATTGGTTATGAGAAACGGGCTGACCGTGGAAGGAACATTCGATCATTCGGATGGGAACAAGGAATCGAGAGTGTCGAGAGCTGGTAGAATTGGTTATGAGAAACACGGGCTGACCGTGGCAGGAACATTCGATCATTCGGATGGGAACAAAGAATCGAGAGGGTCTAGAGCTGGTAGAATTGGTTATGAGAAACACGGGCTGGCCGTGGCAGGAACATTCGATTATTCGGATGGGAACAAAGAATCGAGAGGGTCGAGAGCTGGTAGAATTGGTTTTGAGAAACACGGGCTGACCGTGGCAGGAACATTCGATCATTCGGATGGGAACAAAGAATCGAGAGTGTCGAGAGCTGGTAGAATTGGTTATGAGAAACACGGGCTGACCGTGGCAGGAACATTCGATCATTCGGATGGGAACAAGGAATTGAGAGGGTCGAGAGCTGGTAGAATTGGTTATGAGAAACACGGGCTGACCGTGGCAGGAACATTCGATCATTCGGATGGGGAACAAGGAATCGAGAGGGTCGAGAGCTGGTAGAATTGGTTATGAGAAACACGGGCTGACCGTGGCAGGAACATTCGATCATTCGGATGGGAACAAAGAATCGAGATGGTCGAGAGCTGGTAGAATTGGTTATGATAAACACGGGCTGACCGTGGCAGGAACATTCGATCATTCGGATGGGAACAAGGAATCGAGATGGTCGAGAGCTGGCAGAATTGGTTATGAGAAACACGGGCTGACCGTGGCAGGAACATTCGATCATTGGGATGGGAACAAAGAATCGAGAGGGTCAAGAGCTTGTAGAATTGGTTATGAGAAACACGGGCTGACCGTGGCAGGAACATTCGATCATTCGGATGGGAACAAAGAATCGAGAGGGTCGAGAGCTGGTAGAATTGGTTATGAGAAACACGGGCTGACCGTGGCAGGAACATTCGATCATTCGGATGGGAACAAGGAATCGAGATGGTCGAGAGCTGGCAGAATTGGTTATGAGAAACACGGGCTGACCGTGGCAGGAACATTCGATCATTGGGATGGGAACAAAGAATCGAGAGGGTCGAGAGCTGGTAGAATTGGTTATGAGAAACACGGGCTGACCGTGGCAGGAACATTCGATCATTCGGATGGGAACAAAGAATCGAGAGGGTCGAGAGCTGGTAGAATTGGTTATGAGAAACACGGGCTGACCGTGGCAGGAACATTCGATCATTCGGATGGGAACAAGGAATCGAGATGGTCGAGAGCTGGCAGAATTGGTTATGAGAAACACGGGCTGACCGTGGCAGGAACATTCGATCATTGGGATGGGAACAAAGAATCGAGAGGGTCAAGAGCTGGTAGAATTGGTTATGAGAAACACGGGCTGACCGTGCCAGGAACATTCGATCATTCGGATGGGAACAAAGAATCGAGAGGGTCGAGAGCTGGTAGAATTGGTTATGAGAAACACGGGCTGACCGTGGCAGGAACATTCGATCATTCGGATGGGAACAAGGAATCGAGATGGTCGAGAGCTGGCAGAATTGGTTATGAGAAACACGGGCTGACCGTGGCAGGAACATTCGATCATTCGGATGGGAACAAGGAATCGAGATGGTCGAGAGCTGGCAGAATTGGTTATGAGAAATACGGGCTGACCGTGGCAGGAACATTCGATCATTCGGATGGGAACAAAGAATCGAGAGGGTCTAGAGCTGGTAGAATTGGTTATGAGAAACACGGGCTGACCGTGGCAGGAACATTCGATCATTCGGATGGGAACAAGGAATCGAGATGGTCGAGAGCTGGCAGAATTGGTTATGAGAAACACGGGCTGACCGTGGCAGGAACATTCGATCATTCGGATGGGAACAAAGAATCGAGAGGGTCGAGAGCTGGTAGAATTGGTTATGAGAAACACGGGCTGGCCGTAGCAGGAACATTCTTCAAGAAGCGGAAATGCAACAATATATTGTATAGAAGTGGCCAACATAAACAAAACTCGACCAGTTGGCAGTGAGGAGACAGCATATGTTGAGGGTGAAGGACTGCAAGAGCATTGCTGATGAACATGTGACCACACATCACAAGCCTCTGTTTCTTTGTTGTGCGCATGCAGAAGAAGAGAGATGATAAAATAGAGGGGCGAAGGGCCATAAACTGGTTGGATATGCAGCGGAGACAAAGCCGTGGCATACAAAGAGAGGCTGACATTAGACTATAAGAAACTTAGAACAAAAACAGGAACAGTGGAAGAAGAATGGAAGACTTTAAAAAATTATTTTGTTGGCGTAGCAGAGGAGTTGTGTGACATAACGTCTGGAAAAAAGGGATCCTCATCAAGAAGGAAAAACAAACTTGGTGAACGGAAGAGGTAGCGAAAGCAATCGGAGAAAAGAGAGAGAAATATGGAAGATGATAGAAGGGATCAAGGAGAACGGGGAATAACCGAATATAACATTACAGCAACTGTACGGACAGAAGAAGGCGGCCAGGAGGGCCGTGGACAAAGCAAAGGGGAAAATGGAGGAGGAATCATACAAAAAGTTAGACGAGGATTGCAGAAAGAAGTTGATATATAAGATGGCACGAGAAAGGGATGAGGAGAGCAAGGAGAAAGTGAAGTTGGAGGAGATCGGGATGAGGAGAGCAAGGAGAAAGTGAAGTTGGAGGAGATCGGGATGAGGAGAGCAAGGAGAAAGTGAAGTTGGAGGAGATCGGGATGAGGAGAGCAAGGAGAAAGTGAAGTTGGAGAAGATCGGGATGAGGAGAGCAAGGAGAAAGTGAAGTTGGAGGAGATCGGGATGAGGAGAGCAAGGAGAAAGTGAAGTTGGAGGAGATCGGGATGAGGAGAGCAAGGAGAAAGTGAAGTTGGAGGAGATCGGGATGAGGAGAGCAAGGAGAAAGTGAAGTTGGAGGAGATCGGGATGAGGAGAGCAAGGAGAAAGTGAAGTTGGAGGAGATCGGGGTGAGGAGAGCAAGGAGAAAGTGAAGTTGGAGGATATCGGGATGAGGAGAGCAAGGAAAAAGTGAAGTTGGAGGAGATCGGGATGAGGAGAGCAAGGAGAAAGTGAAGTTGGAGGAGATCGGGATGAGGAGAGCAAGGAGAAAGTGAAGTTGGAGAAGATCGGGATGAGGAGAGCAAGGAGAAAGTGAAGTTGGAGGAGATCGGGATGAGGAGAGCAAGGAGAAAGTGAAGTTGGAGGAGATCGGGATGAGGAGAGCAAGGAGAAAGTGAAGTTGGAGGAGATCGGGATGAGGAGAGCAAGGAGAAAGTGAAGTTGGAGGAGATCGGGATGAGGAGAGCAAGGAGAAAGTGAAGTTGGAGGAGATAGGGGTGAGGAGAGCAAGGAGAAAGTGAAGTTGGAGGATATCGGGATGAGGAGAGCAAGGAAAAAGTGAAGTTGGAGGAGATCGGGATGAGGAGAGCAAGGAGAAAGTGAAGTTGGAGGAGATCGGGATGAGGAGAGCAAGGAGAAAGTGAAGTTGGAGGAGATCGGGATGAGGAGAGCAAGGAGAAAGTGAAGTTGGAGGAGATCGGGATGAGGAGAGCAAGGAGAAAGTGAAGTTGGAGGAGATCGGGATGAGGAGAGCAAGGAGAAAGTGAAGTTGGAGGAGATCGGGATGAGATGAGGAGAGCAAGGAGAAAGTGAAGTTGGAGGAGATCGGGATGAGGAGAGCAAGGAGAAAGTGAAGTTGGAGGAGATCGGGATGAGGAGAGCAAGGAGAAAGTGAAGTTGGAGAAGATCGGGATGAGGAGAGCAAGGAGAAAGTGAAGTTGGAGGAGATCGGGATGAGGAGAGCAAGGAGAAAGTGAAGTTGGAGGAGATCGGGATGAGGAGAGCAAGGAGAAAGTGAAGTTGGAGGAGATCGGGATGAGGAGAGCAAGGAGAAAGTGAAGTTGGAGGAGATCGGGGTGAGGAGAGCAAGGAGAAAGTGAAGTTGGAGGAGATCGGGATGAGGAGAGCAAGGAGAAAGTGAAGTTGGAGTAGATCGGGATGAGGAGAGCAAGGAAAAAGTGAAGTTGGAGGAGATCGGGATGAGGAGAGCAAGGAGAAAGTGAAGTTGGAGGAGATCGGGATGAGGAGAGCAAGGAGAAAGTGAAGTTGGAGGAGATCGGGATGAGGAGAGCAAGGAGAAAGTGAAGTTGGAGGAGATCGGGATGAGGAGAGCAAGGAGAAAGTGAAGTTGGAGGAGATCGGGATGAGGAGAGCAAGGAGAAAGTGAAGTTGGAGGAGATCGGGATGAGGAGAGCAAGGAGAAAGTGAAGTTGGAGGAGATCGGGATGAGGAGAGCAAGGAGAAAGTGAAGTTGGAGGAGATCGGGATGAGATGAGGAGAGCAAGGAGAAAGTGAAGTTGGAGGAGATCGGGATGAGAAGAGCAAGGAGAAAGTGAAGTTGGAGGAGATCGGGATGAGGAGAGCAAGGAGAAAGTGAAGTTGGAGGAGATCGGGATGAGGAGAGCAAGGAAAAGTGAAGTTGGAGGAGATCGGGATGAGGAGAGCAAGGAGAAAGTGAAGTTGGAGGAGATCGGGATGAGGAGAGCAAGGAGAAAGTGAAGTTGGAGGAGATCGGGATGAGGAGAGCAAGGAGAAAGTGAAGTTGGAGGAGATCGGGATGAGGAGAGCAAGGAGAAAGTGAAGTTGGAGGAGATCGGGATGAGGAGAGCAAGGAGAAAGTGAAGTTGGAGGAGATCGGGATGAGATGAGGAGAGCAAGGAGAAAGTGAAGTTGGAGGAGATCGGGATGAGAAGAGCAAGGAGAAAGTGAAGTTGGAGGAGATCGGGATGAGGAGAGCAAGGAGAAAGTGAAGTTGGAGGAGATCGGGATGAGGAGAGCAAGGAAAAGTGAAGTTGGAGGAGATCGGGATGAGGAGAGCAAGGAGAAAGTGAAGTTGGAGGAGATCGGGATGAGGAGAGCAAGGAGAAAGTGAAGTTGGAGGAGATCGGGATGAGGAGAGCAAGGAGAAAGTGAAGTTGGAGGAGATCGGGATGCAGAGGTAGAGAGAGCAATGAAGATGATGAAGAGAGGCCGAGCGACAGGTATTGATGAAGTGCGAGTGGAGATGCTGGTAATGACTGAATGTGTTGGGGTTAGGTGGACAAGGCGATTGTTAAATACTTGCATGAGAGAGGGTAAGATCCTAGATGAGTGGCGGACGGGATTGTTAGTCCCTGTGTGGAAAAGAAAGGGAAATGTTCAGGATTCTGGATGGAAGGATAGTGGAGTGTGAAATGGGAGAAGAAAAACAAGGTTTCAGAGGAAGAGGTACGACGGACGGGATGTTCACTCTGAGACAACTGATGGAACAGAGACTGTAGGGACAGGAGAATATGGCTCTGGGATTGATAGACCTTGAAGAGACGACACAGTTCCGAAAGAGATGACCATGACCACGTTGAGGTGGATGGGTGTTCCAGAGGCGGAGGTGAGGATGGTCGAAGGCACATATGAAGAGACAAAAGGTAGAGTAGTGTGCGGACCGGGAATATCGGAGGAATTCAGGGTGGACGTCGGCCTGGGACAGAATACGACCTGGCAGTAG